>SSSI01007657.1:0-128682 GCA_004796505.1 Oryzaephilus surinamensis | reverse complement strand
GTTCGATTTTATTAATTATTACATCGTTTATTGTTTTAGACAAATTCCAGTTTACAACATGGTCCCTCATTTCATTAAATTGTTCATTTTCAATGTGTGTTGTCGTATGCCATAAATTCTTGTCGTCTAATATAGGAAATAATAGTTTAAATAAGTTCCATGTGTATCTTATATTTCTCTCATCCATTTTATTAAAGGCAATTAATTAAAAAAAAATCAAAATATTTTATTTCTCGAAAACATAACCTCATCTTTTAGAATTTTAGACATTTTTATTTTTTAGATCATTTTAATAGCGCAGTTATGGTTGCATATACTGTCTGTTACACAATTTTTTGGGTTGGTACACCAGTTGCACTTGCAGAGTTCATGAAGAATGATGATATTTTAACTCGAACGTGATTCGAACATGCACACCTTGTGTATGTTCGGTGGAACACTCCAACCAACATTTGATTGTAATAAATAGTTATTTGTTTTATAAGGCTAGAAACTGAGCTTTTGCGAGTGTGAGTTTTTTGAGGGCTGAGGCCGCAGGCCGAGGCCCTCAACGTACGAACACTCGCAAAAGAGTTTCTAGACGCATAAAACACAATATTTTTTGCGCCGACAATAATTATTTAAATAAAAAAATTAATTTAATAAACAATATTTCGACTTGACACATTTGACATCTGTCAAATCAATTCATTTTCTGAATCAGTGGGAACGTAAATTGCACTAGATTTCATTTTGCCTGCCTAGGCAGGAAAAACGCAGTTTCTAGACGATTTTCGCGATTGCAAAACGACTAAATACGGACGGAGACGCAAAAAACATATATCTATAAGTCCTATATAGATAACCGCCTATCCCGACTTATAGATATATGAATAAAAATAATTTATTAACCCTATTTTTATGATCAAATCCGTGGATCAAATTTGGGCTCAAATAGGGTTTTATTTTTGTTATTTTATTTTTTATCACACCTTGATCGAAAGTTTGTATTAAGAAAATAAGAATTGATAAATAGACTCTACATTTATATTTTTGTTTTTAATATGTATATGCATGCGTTTTTTTATTTCAAAATATCTTATTAAAGAACGTCTCTTATTTCATTGTTTTATTTGCTACCTCCTCACTTTCATTATTAAACATCTGTCTGCCTGTAGTTCCAATTACGTAACTGGAAAATTTTTCACAAATTCATAACACATTTAGAAATTTTATTGTTACTGCGTTGGTACATTTTAATTTACTAATTTCAAATATTAAAATAAGTTTTAATTTTTATCCTCCCTGTAACTTCCTTGGATACATTTGTTAACACAATTGTTTCTATAGAAATTATGTTCCGGATAAATTTATCAGGAGCTGAATAGATCGGGCCTAAAAGACCAAACTTGTATATTATTTCTATTATAATCGCATTTTCATTTTATTCGAAAAAATTCTGTTGAAATCGGATATATTTGCTTTAAATTTGATTTAAAATTTTGATTTTTCGTAATTTACCACAAAAAGTTCATAATTAACTTGATTAACAGGTTTTCTTATAATAGTAACTTTTAATAGCAACATAATATGATAATTGATAATTATCATCATATTGATTAAATATTGATAATATAATAATATTGATCATATGATAATATGATAATTATTAAAGTACATAATGCTTTCGAATAACAACAACAACAAGTATAACGTTTATTATTTTCTTTTAAATAATTTTGTATTATTACTTAAATAATAGATATAGTTACCTACTGTTAAATGTCCAAGTTTGATTTATGGATTTTATGGACATTGGATAGCTTACATTAATGTTTTTGTTTCAAAAATAAATTATTTAAGGTTTAAACAGTTCAATATCAAACAATTTGATAGAATATCTAATTCATAAACGAAACTGTCAATTCCTTCCGAGTTATTGTAACTCCTTTCCTTTTTTAGCCTTGTTACTTTCAATCTCTTATAAATTTTAAGTAACTGTAATTATTACTTATAAACATTATCTTTATTATAATTTTATAATGGTTGTTATATTTAATGTAGACATAATTAGAAAAAGTGCTTTATCTATGAATATTCAAATACGCCTATAGATTTAAATTTATTATAATAAGTACCTACATAATACAAGACCTTCACAACCCTGTAAAAAATATCTTCTGGGAAGGACAACTATCCTATTATTTTTTTATTTGGTAACAAGCCCAAAGATTTATATTTTATGTAACTTTTTATTAAATGGTCGTTATGGGTAATACCTGATTAAATAATGATAATTGTATACCTATTTCTCACTCAAATTTGATAAGAAATATGCAATAAATTACCTTAGGTACGTACATACAAAACTTTTGTTATATGCATACAGATAAAATTAAATATAATAAACAAATCAACGTGATTAATTTATCATGTACCTATATGTATTTACTCTTGTTTCGGCTTAATTACGTTTAAATTATTTTTCCACTGGAAAACAAAAATAAATTTTCATTTCGTTAATGAATGATGTTTATTTAATACTTATACTAAACTGTCTTGTTATCTCATAAAAATAATATACCAAAAACAAAAAAAAGAACAAATTTGATAATTGCTGGAATGTAATTATCTCATTAATAAAATAATAAATCATTTCCTATATTTTTTTTCCAATGCAATCAAAAATCCTCTATTTTTATTTTCTTGTAAACCGGAAGAAAACAATGTTAATTTGAACAATAAAAAAATTGATTTTCATTTCCATTATAATCATCAAACGGAAACGTGATATTTATTGATTGATTCAGTCAAACAGAAAATTTATATTAATTAATTAAAATTCGATTAACAGGTGTATAACAGATCCGGACCAACATTATTTTTCGGCCTTGCAAAGTCACAATATTTTAATCTTTAAAAAATTACCAATTAATTAATATTTTATATACAATTATTAACATTATTTATTGAATATTGTAAAAATACTATTTAATTAATAAAGTACAAGTTGATCGTTAAGCGGAAGGATGTCTGGGCCGATCCTGTGCCCAGGTGAGTTTGTTACACTTTTTTTAAGATGACCATCAAAGTCCAGGAATATAGGAGAGAGGTCATCCATTCATCGGTGATGCGTGCATTTTATTGATCACTGATTTTGTGACATTACCTTGCAATAAGTGAAAGTCACTCAACCTTAAAATATACCTTAAGCCCTAACATAAAAATCACCCACATAACTACACAACATTAATCTAATAATTTTTCCCATCGATGTTCCATTTTCCTCAATCATCAGCATTTTCGCGCAATACCTGCTAATTATTTTTCGTAAATTATTTTCGCGCATCCAAGTATTACGTATATTATTAAATTTTTTGCGTGCAATACATTGAATCAACTTTTAATGAGATTCAGTAATAATCATTAAAAAAATCTGTTTATGAATTTTTTACCCGTACAGACATCCGGCTTAATTATTATTTATTCTTCTTGCTATTGTAAATTGTATACCATGTACTAGATGGTTTCTAATTCTTTACACTTCAACGTTAGTTAAAACAGAAAAAAAAACGAGTAATATAAATATGATGTGCATAATTTTTAAGTAGTTTCATAATTTGAATACATTTACATAAGTTTGCAAACGATTTTTACACTGACATACTCACGTTTCAATAATAAATCCTTGTACAGTTTTTTTTACAAGTACTTTTTGTAAGACAATGCAGAAGATGAAAATGCATTAATTTAATGACTATATAAAAATGTTAATATGAAAGTATGCTTTTTAATTGACGTCTTGTTATTATAAATTGCTATAAATATGTAAACTAGATACGAATTTATCTGCATAATTAGTTGGTATATAGATTTCTAGGGAAATTACTTGTAACAAGTATAAGATTATTAACACAAACTAGTTTGTAATTAATCAATAGAAAATGAAACAAACCTGTTTTTCCATATGTGTGCATATATTATTTACACTTTATATATTTCTAATTAGCAGGTTGAAAAATAATTCAATAATGCTTATAATTAATGAGCCATTCATTATGTAGTTACCAATATGATTTAGTAAACTTTATCTTCTGTTATATTGTAATCAGCATTTGTAGGTAGCATAAAGGAGAAACTTATTAATATATGAATGTTTACTTAATCAAATACCTACTACTGTGCACGGGGATTTCCTTGTGTGCCAGTTAATCCATTGAGTCATCGATTAAAAGTACTTAAACAGTAAATACGTACTTTGAAATTCACACGGTTTCCAATAAAAATACCCTGCATTATTGCATATTTTATTATCTTTATTATCGCTGAGTAGTAGCTTTGTTCATGTTTTTTTTTTAATTTATTATATTATATAGGTACTAACTAATTCATCAGTAATTTGTAAATTTGCAACACAATTCGTAATCCACCCACTGAATAAATAAACATCCAATAGACAATAATGTAAATGAGATCATTTTACTAAACGAAAATAAATCTAAAATATATTATTAGATTTTGTGTTAAGAATAAACAGCAGGTGTTGTCATAATAAACGATTTTTATTTTTTATTCTGTGTTGTGTTGAATTATGAAGGATCGTTTCATCGTTTTGTATAAAATATTAGACAGGTTCTCGAGTTTCGTTAAGAAAATAAAAGATTGACATACCAAAAACTTGAAGGAAACTTTACAAGAATATATCCGTGTAGTTTTATAAAACTGAAGTCTAGGAAAACTTGATAAAGTCAAGTTTCAAATAACGTAAAGACTATTTCTTTATTTTCAAAAAATTTTTTCACGCTTAACAAATGTAATGACTTTAATTACAATTACAACAAATAATTTTCCTTTCTCTACCCCCATCGAAGGATAATAAAATAATTATATTAATTACAATCGTGCTTACAATAATAGAACAGCGCTTATTCCATAATTTACAATTTCACACTTTTTTTTTAATAAAGTTGTTTAAAAGGCCATTATATTATTTCACATTTAAGCTACACTGATTCCATCTGTAATAATTATAAGAGAATCTGATTAAAATTTATCTCATCTGAAGGACAATAACAATGAAATTTTATTAAGAAAAAAAAAATCGAATAAAAACTGATAAATCATTTAAATTTGTTGCGGGTCTTTAAAATTCCTACAAGAACCAGCTAGAGATGAAAATTGGCAAGCCTCAGCTTCCAAATCAGTAGCACACCTTACGAATTTCTGCAACATAATTGGTGTATGTTTGAAGAAATAATGGAGGAGAAGGGAATTCCATATAACAACGTTTGTAAAGTTGCTTGGCCTTAACATTTCATATAAAAACGTTCAAGTCTTTGACTTCCACTTTAGTCCAAATCATTGCGGATTAGGATTTACCTCGTTGCACACGGGGTTAGCCTGATCAGGTCGAACGCGGTTCTGTATGTGATAATTGATAAAAGTGGCCGAAATTTTGAGTGTTTGAATCAAAAATTGGTGCCGAAAATGCCGCCACAAGAAAAAGCTCCTGTAACACAGGATAATGAAAAATCGTTAGAAAATAATAATGCCTGTGATATGGAATTGGTGCCAACAAATAACGGATACACAAACGAAGGATTCGTTAAAGAATGCAACACAAATGATGATCAAAAACGGCCAAATGATGAAGAGAAAAAAAATGAAGCGTTCGAATTTGACGACTTATTGCCACATATTGGCGAATTTGGAATTTATCAGAAAATTTTATTCTTATTAATGATACCGTTTGCATTTTTTGTTGCTTGGGTATATTTTACACAAATATTTATCACTATTATACCTGAACAACATTGGTGTTTGGTGCCAGAACTTGCTAATTTAACCACCGAGGCAAGGTTAGATTTGTTAATTTTTTATTATTAATAATAATAATTCTGTCTGTCTTTTATTATACTATACTGTACCGTTATTATATAGAATTTGCAATTACGAAATTTGTTTTTACAACATATTACAGTGTCAAGTACAATATAGTGGCATTTACTTTGAAAAAAATCGTTTTCAACTAGTTATTTAAGTACCACCAACGCAATCATAATTAAAACCATTTAACTATTAGCTGAAAAAAGACATTTTTCTCTATAATACAGTTTAAAAGCTACACACATTTTTTTTTTTGTAAACAAAATTATATGCATAATTGTTAATTGGTGTTTCAACAGTATTTAATTACTATAACAAATTATAATGTGCGTCATAAATTATAGAAATTTTTTCCCAAAATAAATTTATTGTACACAAAATACACAGTTAATGTGTATTGAAAATAGTTTTATGATATGCTCTAATTACATTTTAAAATTTATAATTAAACAGGATTATAAACATCCTCTCAGTCTAAATGCTTAGGATACGGGTCAGTCGGCTAGAAAGTTTTTTTTTAATAAAGGTCGTTCTTACAATGTTTTCTCATTACATGTTTTATTCTCATTCAATAAAAATTAAAAATTTTGTTCAATAAATTTCTAAACGTATAAATTCAATTGATAATATTTTGTGGTCTATTTTTGTAAAAAATAAAACCACACGCTGAATTTAATAAAATATGGTTTCACGTCAATTAATTCAACAGTACTGTTTTTCACACGTAATTTTTGAATTATTAGAATCAATATTAGCCGGTATGCTCCCACTTTCCCCTATCCAGAAATCGAGTTAACATTAACACGATAATTGTGCATTATAATTCATTATATATTTATATTATTCAAAATAACGTATTATAAATAATTGTTTAACAAATATTTATCCAATATATTTTGTGAATACAATGCACTGATAAGATTCAAACACGATTTAAAATCATAATAGCGTAAAATTGTATTAATTGTATTAAAGTTCCATTATTTTATAATTTTATACTTGCAATATTATAATAACCAAATCGATTTGTATTAAATTACAGAGTGTAAACATTATTTTAACACTTTAATACTGTATTTATATAAAAATTGAATTATAATTTGGCATAAAATTGAAATGTGTATTGTGCGAGATAAATCCATTGTGATTGCTATTTTTATGATGTGTTTTTAAATTCTGGATTAACATCGATAGATTGTTAATTTACTTTATCGTTCGATTGAAACCACTTTTGACGTATTTCCATTTTAATTCACATATAGTTAATACACATTTTTTATTTCAACATATTTATGCCCTAGCAAGATAATTATTCTTAACATATAAGTGCTTACGTCAATATAATTAAAATCAATTAAATCTTAAGAAATTATCATAGTTATTGTTGAATTTTTTCTATATAGTAGTGCATTGTTGTGTAATTTATTATGTGCTGCTGTTTTCCTTGAAATTGAATTTAACATCCCAATGTAAAATGTTTTAAAATTCATTATTATGACAATATTATTTATTATATCTCGTTATGTAAAACCGCAATCAATAAATTAATTATGAAAACTTAACAGCTAATATCAACACCAATTTTAATCAAATGCTTGCCACTTTTATACTCTTTAAATATTTTCCAACAAATTGCTTGTTGAAGTAAAGTTTAAAGGGATTTCCGGTTCTTTATTATCAATATATACGTACTGGGTATTGATTAACTTATTTTTGTTCACAATTTGATGTAAATAAAATAAAAACTGTACTTTTGAGTTTTTTGACGAATCTACTTTAAAACGTAATAATTTAAAGAAAACCAATATTTTTTAACTGTAAATCCATTTTCCTTGAAACCAAATAAGTAAATATGCATTACCAATAAATAAATAAATACACACATATGTATTACTTAATCCCAGACATTGTATTATTGCTGTGGATTAATCTTTTTATGTTTAAATCCTTGAAATAATGATTGCTATAATTTGAAAATATTTCAATGGAAAAATTATTAGATATTTCCAATTTTAAGTATACCTATGTTTTACTTTGGACCGACTTAAATTTTGTTTATAATTTCGAAGGCAACCGTTTTCGACAAAATATAAATACATTCCTTATCCGGATATCTAATATAATTATATACTTTCGTCTACAGTTTAATTTATGATAAAAATTTAAATTATTTTTAAATTTTATTGAAATATACGAGTATTTAGTTAATTTAGTTTTCGAATAAGATTTTAATGGATTTAAAGCTTCGCTTTCCATACATAAATGGTTTGTTTCAACAATTAACTTTTTCATCTCTTTAGCCTTTATATACCTGCTGAAATTCAATTACACGCTAGTTGTTTTTAAACTTTTAATTTTAATGTATTTAGGTACTGCTTTTTGCTTTTTTCTCTAGTTATTGTAATACAAACCCATTTTAAGTGTGTATGAAAATATTTGCTTAATTTCCGTAAAATAAGTGCAAACAAAAACTGTTTAAACACATTTTTTTTATTAACTTGCAAATAAAGTTATAAAAAATAATATATACATATATATTTGTTTTATCCAAGCACGAACTTAATTTTTTATTGCATAAAAAATTTACATACTTATTTGTGCAAGCAATAATAATGTACGCATTTTTTTCTTTATTTTTCAACCACATTTTCGCCTCATTTTCATAAATAAATCTGAAATGTTTGTTTTAAACAATTACTATTTAAATTTGACCATGAATATATGTATAAAAAGTATCTCGTTTTGCACATTTTAAAATGAACTCTTTTACATACATATACATATGGTTAAAAAAAACAAACTAGGAAATGTGTTGTAATAATAAACTGAAAAAATTGACTTTATGCATTTAATTGTTTCAACAAATTGATGCATTATTACGACATTAATTGTAGCAATTAGAACTTTTGTTTAATAAATGAAGAATAATTGACTGTTACGTATTCATAATGTTAACAATTATTGTGATATTATAGAGGAAATGTCATACAATTTAATATTTATAGTTAGATAAAGGAAATTCCCATTTTATTGGAAAGAACACTTTTTTACGACAATAGACTATCATTAATAATTAGACGAAAAATGAAAAAAAATTCAACACGAATATTTTACAGAATAGCATTATCGATTCCCAAAGGAAATGATGGGTTAGACAGATGCCACATGTATGACGTAAATTATAAGGATATCCTCAGCCAAGGCATATTGGTGGCGAATGAATCTTGGCCTATTGTGCCATGCCGCCACGGTTGGGAATACAATATGTCCGAAGTGCCATATTCTTCAATAGCTACTGAAGTAAATAACAACAACACAAAAAAAAAACATTAATTATCTCACCTGATGGATGAATTATTTTGTAGCAAAATTGGGTCTGCGAAAATTCAGCTCTTCCACATACCGCCCAATCCATCTTCTTTTGTGGTGCAATTTTAGGTGGATTAATTTTCGGCTGGATTGCTGACCGAATGGGTAGAATACCGGCCCTTGTGGGCACAAATTTGGTCGGTTTTGTGGGCGGCATTGCCACAGCATTCTGTACAAGTTTTTGGCATTTTTGTGTTTGTCGTTTTCTAGTTGGAATGGCTTTTGATAATTGTTTTACAATGATGTACATTCTCGGTATGTTCTTTAAATTCAAATTAGTTTTATTGATATTGACAATATAAAATTTCTCCTTGACTTATTAATTAATTATTCTTAGTTCCAACCTAATTAAAAACTGTTATAATTAAATAGCTGCATATAATTGTACAGTTTTTCTTATACATGAATGAATATAGACGATTTTTATGTATAAATTAATGTACTACAATGTAATTTTATAGTAAAATTGTTACTGATTGTGTAATTAACATGAAGGACATTTGTCTTATTTGCATACAATTGTGATTTATAGCCAAATTATTAATATAATAATTATTATATATTAATTATTATAATTATTAATTATTAATTATTAATTATTATTAATAATTAAATTATTAATATAATTATTAATATAACTATAATACATTATTTTTTTTAATATAAATTGTTTGCAGTTCTTGAATATGTTGGACCGAAATGGAGGACATTTGTAGCCAATATGTCTATTGCAATATTTTTCACATTTGCTGCTTCTATTTTACCATGGATTGCTTATTTCCTTGCCGACTGGAAATTATTATGTTATGTTACGTCCGCACCATTAGCATTGGCCATTTTAACACCATGGTTTGTACCGGAATCGGCACGGTAAGTGAATCTTTCCATTTCAAGGCAATCGACTTTAAAATTCAATCTCAAACTATAGGAAATTAATTTATTATCAATATACTTTTAGATGGCTTGTGTCTCAAGGTAAATTCGATAAAGCAATTGGTATTTTAAGGAAATTTGAAAGGATTAATAGGACTAATGTTAGCGACAACATTTACGACCAATTTAGAGTAAATTAATTATAAAATAATAATTTAACTTTAAAAACAAATTCTATTTCTTTTGAAGGCGAGTTGTATTAAAACTCAGAAAGAAGAAGAAATGGAAAAATCCTACACAGTTTTCGATTTATTTAAAACACCAAGATTAAGGAAAATTACCCTCGTTTTAATTGTTATGTGGATGGCAATTTCGTTGGTATTTGATGGACATGTTCGAAATGTTGGAACATTGGGCCTAGACATATTTTTAACATTCACAATTGCCAGTGCCACAGAATTTCCAGCTGATACATTTTTAACATTGGTGTTGGATGTGTGGGGTAGAAGATGGCTGGCTTGTGGATCGATGATAGTTAGTGGTATATTCAGTTTGTTGGCCACAACAGTACCATTGGGAGTGCCATCAGCTACTTTGGCAATTTTGGGCCGTTTTGCCGTCAATATTTCGTATAATATTGGCTTGCAATATGCAGCTGAATTGCTGCCAACTGTTGTGCGAGCCCAAGGAGTGGCCCTAATCCACATAATGGGCTACGTGGCCAGCATTTTGGCCCCATTTGTCGTTTATTTGGCAAATATTTCCGTGTCATTACCGTTATTCATTTTGGGAATACTTGGAATACTCGGTGGTATTTTGGCATTATTTTTACCAGAAACTTTGGATCAAGAATTACCACAAACATTACAAGATGGTGAAAATTTCGGACTTGGTCAGAAAATGTGGGATTTCCCGTGCACAAAGTAAGGGTTTATAAAAGTTCCTAAAATATTTGTTATTATAAACATGCATTGTTTTAGGAAAAATGAAGATAAAGAGCCGGTGAGTGTTTTCCGCCGAAGTACTTCAACTAGAGGGTCAACAAGAGCTTCGATTAGAGGGGAAATCCGATCAAGTATGATAAACAGATCTTCAGTAAGATCGAGAAAAACTGTTCCCGAAAATCAAATTGTTTGAATAAATGCTGTGATCAAAATTTTGCCAAAATTTGTTGGATTTTTAGATGGTTCTTTCTACGCCATCTGTATTAGTCTGTGGTATTAACAATATTATGTAAATATAATGTAGTTAGTTTTTGTTTTTTAAATTTTTTAATCTAATTTATAATTTTTATATATACGACAATGGTATACAT
The DNA here is from genome assembly GCA_004796505.1 of Oryzaephilus surinamensis. NCBI lineage: Eukaryota > Metazoa > Arthropoda > Insecta > Coleoptera > Silvanidae > Oryzaephilus > Oryzaephilus surinamensis. The sequence continues at coordinate 117,260 of SSSI01007657.1, read as the reverse complement.
TTTTTTAAATTAGAATTGTACAATCATATCTTATTATATACGTAAAAACATTTACCATTAACAATGTTTGTTAGTGTTTATATTTTGTTGTTCCTATAATAAAACTGTTTTAAAACTTATTGTGTTTTTGACAAGACCTTTTGTAAGTGTTTTAACTGAAAAAAAGGGAAACTATGTGCGTGTATATGATAAAAGACGACAAGTTCTTTCAAAACAAAAATAAGGTCAAGTGTGATGTATCGACCGATTTTATTTTTAATACCTTTAACGTACCACATTCTGAAAGAGGTCTCATTAAAGCTGAAATCAATTCATTTTTACATTATAAAATTGAATTCCAATTGAAATTTAAAGACGATGAGTGAAATTTTTCTAATTTATTTAAAACATTATAAGGTACACATCGATAATAATACAGATTTCAAACAAAATAAAATTTGAATTTTTTTCCCGTGTACCTTAAACATTTATTTAACGTATCCATAATTGAACAACTAACAACTACATAGTTTTAAAAAATTTATACGATTTCATGTTTATTATTGAAGCTATAGTTTGTACTGTCACATTGAAAATAAACGATAAAAATTATGTTAAAACATGTTATGCAAAATATAATTACATACTTCTAATTTAAATAAAATTTAATACTTTTGGTGTATATCTATAAAAAAATATAAATTTAATTTAATTTCTTGTAAATATTTATATACTATCATGTTTATATTTTAGTAAAATATACATTATAGCGTGCTTCATTCTACTAAATTTACAGATATATTTTATTTTAACATCATACATCTTTTATAACTACAATTTTTTCCAATGTTTTACCGAAACATAACTGTCATATACGTGTATGTATATATATTTATTACATTTTCTTTAGAAAAATTTCATTCAGATGAAATTGTTTAAGTGAAGTACAAAACTAAATTACTTGTTCGGTGAAACATTTTTGTTTTTTGATTCTTATTTTTGCTATGTACAAATTTATTGTATTTATATAGCAGTTTAATGAAATTGTTTATTTAAAGTATTATACCTATATAATAAAGTCAACAAAAATATACAATTTGAACACATAGTCAATTTGCTATCTACGATATATTATTAGTTTATAACTTTATACCTTAAAACTAATTTTTATATGGAACACATTTAACAGCCTATTAAGCAGCAAGTTTTTTACTTTTTTTTTTGGTAAAAAGCTTTACGAAAATACAAAAAATTAAATCGTTTTGATTGTGTTGTAAAATGTTTTTATTGTTTCAATATGTCTATAAATAAAAACGAATTAAATAAAAGACACTATAAACTTGCTACTTGTCTCTAACACCAATTTATTTCACTTGATAAAACATAAGGCCAATAGAATATAGTAAGAATATATAGAATATGAAATAAAACGAACAATAACAAAAATATATATATTATATTCAAAACTGAATTGTTTTTATTTTACTTTGTGTTTTTTTTTATTGTAATATAACACCGAATGTAATCTTACGATTCAGTTACAGGTCGTTTAGCAACCCAAGCAGCTATACTAGGTATACTATAGACTTTTATTTTTAAAGCTTTAAGTGCCGGATACTGATCCAAGGCGGCTTTTCCGAAGATATGTTCAAAGTTTTCCAATGATACGGCAAAAACGAAATCGCACCAAGTTATCTGTAAAGAAAATATATAAAATAAATATATCCCTGTATACAAATTGCGGTGTTTTTCATTTAAAAGTGTACGATGTTATAAAAGAAAATTAAACACACAAATGAATTATGTACAACATGAACCACAATACGTTTCGTGTATTATTTGTGTAAATAAAAATATTTATTTTTCCTTACTTATATGTTGGAACAAGTCAAGTATTTATACATGGATTGGTAAAAGTTTACTTACGTCCGAACCAACAGAGAAACCATTATTTTCTGAGAGATGTTTTTCGAATTTTGATAAATAAAATGGTATTGTTTCTCTCATAAGTCTTACTTTCTTTTCTTCTTTCTTAATTGGATCCACTTCCATCCTAAATTGTGCTAAAACTGAACATAAATATATAAATTAAACTCGTCCACACTGTATATAAATTTATACCAAACTAAAACTAAATTTACTTGACCTAGATAAGGGATTCTATTGGCTTTTCTGGGATATCACAACACAATTTCGCATATAAAATATATTCTAAATGTGATACGAATCGTTATCTTTTACAATAAATTTAAAAAAATATTCCAGCTATATAAATAAATTAGTATTGAACAAATTCTAAATTTACTTCACCGTTTTACCCCATACAATGCACGATCATTAGGGACCATTAATTTAACAATGTATAATTTCACACACAGGTAGGCATATCGCAGAAATAATCGGCCAAATAAAACGCATGCAAAACCGTTTGCATGCAAAATAATATAAAATATATGTATGTGTATATAAAAAGCAATCAACGTTGTGTTTTGTTTAAAAATAGATTGTAAAATTGTAACATAGAACATTCATTAACAAAATTCGAAAATTGTGTGTGTTTTCTTTCCAACAGTTTTCCATTACTCATACCTTGTTTCAAATCACCCAACGTATCCACCAAGACGTCACATTGTAGGGCTTCCCATTCATCCTTACCAGCCAGACCAAGTTGTCTTGCTAAATATCGTGCCACTGCATTACTTTGACCTATTGGTTTTCCATCTATTTCTAAAACAGGCAGCATCCCGTATGGCATTTCTGGAATTGAATTTTATTTCATAAATTAAATTGCTTTTTGCTTATACAGAAAAGTTAATATAGTTACTTATTTTACACTTACAATATAGGATTTTTACTCACTTTTTTTAACTTCAGGCCATTTTTCTCTTGGGACACGTTCATCTTCATATTCTACACCGGCATATGCAAAAATAAATCGTATATGTTCGGCTCTACCTCTTGCATTGAAATATATTAGTTTGTAGTGTGGAGACATTGGGAATTGTTAACAAAAAACCTCTTGCACACCTGAAACAAACAAGGAAATTTTGTTATAATAGTCTAGTCGGTTATATTAAAATTCAAACCACGAGTGCACGGTTTCATTTCTTTTTTTTTGTTAAATTTATTCCTATTGATGATATGAAAAAAAGTTTTTCCAATATCAATCAACTTGTTAAAGTGCGCCCTAAATACAAAAAACAATTAAAACTTTATTTTCTTTATATATATAAGTATATAAGTACGTAATCCGTTTCTCTTTGAATATTATACTTTATACAATGAAAATACGAAAATTCGTGTTAAGAACGTGGAAACTAATTTTCTTTCTAATGCTATCTTTAAATTCGCCATCGCACACCTCTTTAAAAGGAAAAAATTGTTTGAAAGTTTCATTTAAAATGAAAAATTTTCATAAATGAAAACAAGCAACTCTAAATTGGAACAACTTTAATATACAATCTATCATTTTGTGAATATAAACAAACTTTACAACATTACAAAACTGTAATTACATGATAATATAACTAATTTCATCAAATTGGTGCATCAAGTCTATAAATCTCGATGATAAAGTAATTTTCGTAAGGATTAACTATGTTTTCAATTTTGTTCCGTTTATCAATAAAACATTTTATTACAATTAGGTAGGTGATATTATTATAAATTAGGAGTTTGTGTGTTATAAATTCCAATTAGTCGTTATACGTGACAGTTTATGAAATATGATAGTATATATATTAGAAAGAAAATTTTATATTATAATTCAGTAATAAATCCAAATTAATCTAATCTAATTAGAAAAGTTGATAATAAGTAGTTCAAGTAAAATGTTGTAAATCTACATTAGTGTATATTATTTTAGCCACAGGAAAAAAATTTGCAATGTAATACAAAGTGGTTAAAATGTTACTATGTGTAAAAATCTATATGTATAATCCAGTAAGTTGCATAAGAAAAACTATAAAAATTAGCATATTTGCAACATACAAGTAAGGCGCGAAAACTTTCTTGTTAACAATATTACCCATTCTAGTAAATAACCAAATTAACATATTGAACTAGAAATTATTAAATTTCCTCATACAGGAAAATTATAATTTACATGTTATTAGGAGGAAAGTCGTAAAGATCTCATACACACATTATTAATTAAATAGTTATAAACTTCTTTAATGAACTTATTTTAATGTTAACATATGTGGTATAAAATGGGTATAAAATAATGACATTGAGTCAAACTTTGGTTAATTAATCGTCTTTATTGCATATGACATTTTTCACCATATCTATTACAGAATTAGCAGAATTGGAAAAGTTTTCCATATAAACGAAATCTATTTAAAACTTGTTAAAAACAGTATATCTACATTTTTATTTTTTAACAAGGAAATATGGTGAATATCAAATTATGTTAAGAAAATATAAAACCACCAACAAGTATTGCATTTTATTGAAAATTGTGAAATTTACCATATTATTTTTAGGAAAAATAAATATCGTAATCGTGGTAAGTGATTTTAATGATAATATGCGTATATATTAATTTATAATAACTGAACTATAAAAAGCGTGTCAAGTTTATTTACAGAATAAACTTGTACATGTATATTCTATTATTTTTATGTTACTATATTTTTGCATATTCAAATTGTTTATTTTTCTAATTATTAATTAAAAATAAGTCATAAGCAAGTTTCCATTTGTGTATAATTATTCATAAATAAAAAATAATTTTTTGAAACATGTGAATTTTATTTATTTTTGAAAAATGCAACATACATAATTCATATACGTATTTATAATCAAAGTCCACATACATATTTAATTACTATTTACAGTTTAAAAATGTAACCAAATAAAAATTGGTTCATTTTTTAATTTAACAGCAACTAACAAAAATTCAAACTGAGCAAGTCGAATAAAAAAGCTGTGACAAAAATTGATTTGTTTTTGCATTTTTTATTTCTATATTACGATCAATATCGCTTGTATGTACGATGAAAAATAGTTTTTTTCTTAATAGTCACTATAGTACTACTTACAATAATGTCCATAGTCATTCGAGCTTTTCTTGTTAAGAATTTTTTGAGAACCTTTGAAAGACGAGCAAAGCATAACAAAACTACCAACATTGTGTAATTAAAACTAGAGCTTATAGAGTTTTTCTCAAATATGTATTTAATGTACCTATATATATTTTATAGTTTTCATTTCGTCAATACGTATTTCTTATTCTAAATTTAAATATTTAAATTAAAGTTTCTTTCACTGTACAATTAAATTTCAGCATTCTTCGCAGTTATTAAAACTAAGTAGAACAGCAAATTCTCTGCCCTAATTTCCACAAACGATTAAAACCTGTACAGTAAAACTATGAACGATCTTTTTCATGATTATTTTCACAGCAAATTCTCCTTTGATGTATATTATCTACGCATTTTATCATCAATGCTGTACGATTGTGCATAGATGAACGAAAGAGGACCTGTAAATGTGCAAATAATTCCTAGATGATTAATGGTGTTTGATGATTGTCGAGTATATAATATAATATAATATGTCAATACATAAATTCCTGCAGGATTTCATTTATATAACACACAGTGTATATGAAACATTTGTCAATAGGATATATAAATGTTGTATTTGACCTTTTCAAACATGGATGGACAATAGAAATTGACATCAGAGAGGAGTTGCATTTTCATTTTCGTTAAACACAAGTTCAGTTATGCATAAATGTCCTAAGGGCCGTATGTACTAACAGTTAGCGTTAGTAAAATCAATGATTTCCCTACAGTAGGCATATACATATATATAACTACATGTTGCAAACCTAAAAATAAACTTTGTCCCTTACTCGCATACGAATATTTAGGTGTATTGAAGTTTTATGTGGGAAAAAATCAACTAGGTAGTCTTTTATTTTTCCTAGTTAATCAATAAGAGTGCGAACTGAAAAACTTTAAAAATGTTGTTTTCATGTTCTCGTTGGCTAAATGAGAATTTCCTCATAAAAAGTTACATTGTCACTAACAATAGGTCTTGTCGTTTCATGTTAACATGCATTTTTTCTGTTTACATGTAATCTAGAGTTTAAATTTTCAGTGACAATGGAAACTGTTGTGATAAAATCCATTAAATTGTACAACAATATGTTTCCTGAATTTAACAACATGCCTAAATAGCGGTAAAACTCGGACTTTATGATTAAAAATCGTATAAGACTTATTTTATTTTTGTATTATACGCACAATAAAAAATATTTTTAATAAACAATCAAAAAAGCATTTCGTAGGATCAAACATGAAAATCTTTAATCATTTATATAGAAATTGTGGGTAAAATGATATTTTTTTCGACCTTATCGCCTGGACTGGCCGAATAATATGCTAAAAAGGTATATAAATGAAATTGTGCTTGGCACGATTTTTCATGTGTAATAATAATACTACGAAAACTGATGTTTTATCGGTTCATTCACAATCACGGTTCTCAAAATGTACACTATTTAGCAAAAGTTCGATAATTTCAAGGATGTAAAAGTATTAATATTCAATGATAGAATCAGTTTCCAAGTGTAGGTATATAATATTGTACTTAATATAAAATATATTATTCATACATTATTGTGGAACTTATCAACGAAGAAGCAAAACTTTATTACAAGTTGATTTAAAATTATCAAGTTTGATTCATATAAAAGTTTCTCATTCTTGTTAATAAGTTGTTGAAAAATTGTCCTTGTATTTTAAAAAATAACAAAAGCACTCCACCATTCCAATTGTATTTAAAAGTTTGCTAATAAAAGATGAACTTTGAGATGACTATGGATTAAAATTTCCATTTTTCTTGTCAGCGGTTTAAATTGATTTCGTACAATATGTAATTATTATAATGGCCATATACATATGTATATCTAATGACTATACTAATGTCATATAAACAATTATAGTTAATTTATTTTCTATTCTATACTGAAGTTTCACTAAAATTATATAGCAGCATAACTCAGTTATTAAAGTATATGGATGACAGTTTTATAAAGGGCTTGATGGTTTAAGCTTTGTTACATATAGGAGGCTATTATTTCTATAATATAAATTTCCTTCAATCTAACTATACCTTGATATGAAGATATATGAGTACGATTTATCATTAAAATGAAAATTTGAAACACAAATCAATTTATTAACAAACCTTTTAGCAATTAGTTAAATTAAACAAAAGCTCACTGTTTCTTCTCTTATTATACTTTTTCTCATTAGTTTTAATGGTGAGAATTGAAAAATACAAACATAAATTTAAAATGTCGTATTTCGGTAAACTGTGGTAGGTATTTCGTTAAAAATAAAAATAATTAATATCGTTTCACGACTGTGATGTTGAAAATCTGCCCTCTCGGATGCAATATGCATATTGTATGCGATTTATTTCACAAGATAATTGTAGTATAATACAAGTCACAGTTTTTAAAGAAAACGTTACAAAAAAAGAACTCAATCAAATTTGATATAATAATACGCCCACATTTTTATTTTAAATGAAGCAAATATAAAAAATAGTAAAAACCCAACTAAAGTTCTTGAATCTATCAACCAAAATCTAATTTTCACAACATGAATAATGTAAATATGTATTATATATTTTAACTGTGATACCGATAAAAGGAATATTTTTTGCTTTATCTAAACTTTTATTTTATAGTTACAAAGAAAACACTATAAAAATTTATACAAATTTATATGTTGTTTAGTTAAGGTTTAATAAATAATAAATAATAGCTTATTTATTTGTAAATTTAAAAATAAATGAACTTTTTAAATAGAAATCTTTAATTAATGCTGAAAAATAATTCTCTTTCAAGCCGTTAATCCGTTTTCCAAGCTTTATATAACGACGATATTTGTTTTAATATAAAACCATAAAAAATGCAAAACGTTTAATTAACGCTAAGATAAAACTCTTTACATATTTTCAGTGTATAAAATGGAAACAAAAATTTAAAAAAATGAAAAACTAAAACAAGGTGCATCTAAACAGCAACACATTGAAAATACCTGGAGAAAAACCTATTAAAATTCTCTTTTTAATTGTGAATGCCACTAATACAAACGTAATATGTTGCCGGTATATAGTTTTTCCGACACCTTCACCAACAAGTGCTCAGACAGACTACCACCGATCGAGCTTTCAAATTTAAAGCTTGCCTGCTGAACACATTCCAACGTCAAAGGAAAATGAATTCTGTGAAAATGACGCTGTAGGTTTCTTGATTGGTTTCATGCGCATATCCTTTCTACAAAATATATCCACCTTTTCCCCTTTTTGAACAATTCTATTTCATAAATCTACCCAAATTTTCCAAATACACATTTCCAACATCATGTAAGACAAATAACTTGTGATTTCACTTGTACCTGGCGAAAATGCTTTTTTCCACGTTTAAGAAATCGTTTTTATTGATTTAGCAATTAGTTGAAATATTGAAGACAAGTAGAACGACCGTTTCCTCTTGCTTCTTGTTTGTAACATATTCTTTTTGATAAATTGCTTTTTCATCCAATACGGATTTAGAATATTATTACTTTACTTTACCACATCTATTTACAGTTTAATTAATTAGTTTCATCTATTGTAATTTATACAATCACAAACTCTATATTGATAATTTAGTAATTCATTTTCATCATACCCGAAAATCAATTTAAATTTTGTGTAATTCGAAAGAGGAAGTTATATTAGCAATATAACTTCTTAATTAAGGGATATTGGCTCTAAGAAATAAACGACCTATTAAATGTCTGAATGAAATACTACCAAAATATTACCAAAAGTTTTTTTATTAAAAACAACAGAAATGTAATAAAATATATACATATATACCATTTAAAAAATTATACCACATAACAAATGTTGATTTGCATTAAAGATAAATGCGTTTTTATTTATTCACAAAAGAAAATTTATTAAGTAGCTAGACGGGGAGTCACTGAGCAAAAAATTCTTTATTCATATAAACTGAACAGTAGAGAGAACTTTAAAATATCACTTACATAAATAAACGGACAGGGAAATTATATAAAATATGAACTGTTTTCTTAATTAAAAGAAAAAAATAGTAACTGTCAACTTTGAGGCTCCCTGTAATTAAATTATCCTATTCATTCGTATATAATATACAGATATGATACATTTACAATATTTATTATTTAAATAGAAACAAGTATAATAATAGATCACCATTTGAATTTGTTTAAAGTTTGTTTTTTTATTAAAATTAAGGTCTAAATACCACCATACTTACTAGACCAAGTACATAAGCAAGCACTAACTTAAAATTTACACTAACATGTAAATAACTCGGTATACTACTGCTTTGGACTGGTTCTTGTTGAGTTGGTAGTAGAAGAGCTATTATACATACTAATCCTATAACTATTGCAATAAAATAGTTTGTTGAGTGTGTTTGAGGCAGTGCTCTAAAAAAATGCGCACGTTTATTAGATTTCATAACGAATCATATCGAATAATAAATATACGAGTTGATTCGATTTATACAGTTGAAATTTTAAGGGCCATAAAACGTAATCAAATCAATTGTGAATGGAAATATTGGTCAGCTCATCACACGAACAAAAAAAATATTGTTTTTACGGGCTATAAGTAATTTTGCACGTCCAAAACTTGTATTATTTAATAATGAAGTTTTAAAATAAATACCCATGACAGAATAAAATTTAATAATGTAACTTTTTTGTCTTTGTTAAAGTTTTATTCATCCAAATTCAATTAAGTGAATATATTTTATGGACCCTTGAAGTTTGAACTATATAAAAACTGAACCATACCCTGTAGAGTGGAAATTAACGAACCTATGCGTTAAAAAATTAATGTTTCTTTGTTCATCTGTTGTACTTCCATGATCCGATAGCACATTTTGAAAATTGTCTGCTTCTGTTGAACTATTGTCACGTTCACCAGGCAATAACGTTGCTTCAATGTCTCGTTTCCCTATCACCTAAATAGCAAACCAGACATATTACATTCCTCGTTACTTTCTTAGCTAGTTATCTAACCTGTTTTGTTGTATGATCAGACATTGATATTCTAAATTTATCAATAACATTGCAATTAGCTGCTAGGGGCATTGTATGTCTAATAACAATGTCAACACACGAATGAGGTCCTATACTACCCTCGGGATCTATCACAGCATATTTGTTAGGTACATTACATAATACTATAATTTAAACAGAAATTAACAATGAAAGTTAATTATTTTATACACATTAAAACAACCTTTAAATCTCACAGGCAAATCGTATGGATTGTATAATGTTAACAGCTGTTTATGTGTACTTCTTGAACCAATGAAGAATTTTAACGATGTTGGGAAAACAAATACTGGAATTTTTCGTAGATTTAGACTCATTTTCTACTTCTAATTTTAAATTCTAAAGTCACAAATGAGTACAAAGATGACAATTTATAATCATATGTTTGACGTCTCGTCTCAGCTATTTTACGTAAATATAACCCATACGGTAACATTAAGAAATTGAATTCACTAAATAGTGCCGTTAAATTTCAACATTTAGTAAGCCAATAAGGTTGGCAATGAATTTAGAATAAATTTTGTGGTTAGAGCACATGCCAAGTTATTTGTTATTCTTATTTTTTTTGCAATAATTTAAATAAAAATGCAGGTATTTTAACAGAATTTTAATAATTTTGTCTATTATTAACGATATTCTAAAAAGAACCCCAACGAAGACACAGAATGGAACGATATTTTAAGATCAAAAGGCATCATACCAGAAAAGGAAAAAGAGATCACCGAAGATCAAATTGTGTCAATGTTAGAAGATACAATTGAAAAGAAAACCGCAGGTGTATTATTAGAAACATATTCCAAACAAATTCATTTTCATACAGATTCTGTGTTGTAGAGGGTAAAAATTTATCAGAATTAGATTTAGACGAACTAGATGAACTAGAAGATTCAGAAGATGAGGCAGTTTTATTAGAATACAGACAAAAACGTATAGCTGAATTGAAATCATTAGCTGAAAAGAGCAAATATGGAAGCGTTGGTGAAATTTCAGCGCAAGATTATGTAGATGAAGTGAATAAAGCTGGTGAAGGCGTATGGGTTGTGCTCCATTTATACAAACAAGGGTAAATCATATTTCTCAGTATTATTATTTACTTTCCACATATTTACTTTCTACTCTAATTCTTGCAGAATACCACTATGTGCTTTAATCAACGAATACTTAAGAATATTGGCCACGAAATATCCAACAGTAAAATTTCTTAAATCAATTTCAACTACATGTATACCTAATTACCCGGATAAAAATTTGCCAACGATTTTCGTGTATTTTGAAGGTGAATTAAAGCAACAATTGACTGGACCACTTGAGTTTCGTGGACCAAATTTAACCCAGGACGGTAAAAATACTATACGATAATATGTATTGTGTCAATTAGCTTTTGTTTAAAATTCGTAGAATTTGAGTATATTATCGGCAAAACTGGTGCAATAAATACTGATATAAAAGAGGACCCACGACGTCAGATAAAGGATAAAATGTTTTCCGATTTGGCTGATTCGAATGATTGGTAGCACACGTTGAAAAAAATTGCATATTATCGGTAAATCATTAGCATATAATGGAAAATATCAACAGTTTGATATCGTTTATATTTTATTTATTGTTTTATAAATACTAACAAGTGTATTATCGATTTATTTATTACACAATATAATTTTTGCATTACTTATTGTGATTAAAGAAAATTTGTTTCACTTTTGAATTTAATTGTACTTTATCAAATATGACTCATTTTTCATAACAATACCATATTTAAATGATTTACAATATAGGTAATGAACCGAACAATGTAAATGGTCTTGAAAGCTTGAATTTATTTCAACTACGTGACAGATTCAATTCTTTCAGAATAAACATATAAGTATTTAGAATTGCATGTCACAAATACTCAACTTATCTCCAATAAATGTTAATAAAGCAACTTTTATGGCTGGAAATACTGCTGAATATAATAATAATAATTATAAAAAACTAGTATTTACTTTCGATTATTCCCATGAGACGGCCTTTTTAAGACATGCTGATTATTTATAACTGTAATCAAAAATATTTTAGGGCACTTACTTGCCCAATTTCTTTTAACTTATCTCTTGATAAGGATCGAATAAAAGGTATCAATTTAATTATTTATCCAATAGTATATCGCAAGCGTTTCATTCATAAGTAAATTGCAAGTAAGGCACATTGCTATAAGTGAAAAAAGTTCTGGAAAATGACTTCAGAAGCTAACAAATATAAACCGTTAGAGCCGGTTTTAAACAAAATCAATGCACAATATATTTCTTTATCCGAAGAGGAAAAAACCAAAAACAACAAAATATTGAGAGAAGTATATCTTTTTGAATTTTATTAACAATTTTATACTGTAATTATGAATAAAATTAAGTTATTGGACACAATCATAATTCCACAACTGAAAAAAACTAATGAATTATTCAAAAATATGTACCAAAGAGTATTTTATGGTGGCAGTTTCTATGATGAATTACGCGTCGGAACACCTGATGAATTTGATTTAGATTTATTGTTGGCTTTACCAAAATTATTATATCCTGAAATAGTGCCAAGCAATAAACCAGGACATGTGATGTTAAAAATTAATAAATATAATGAATTCCTTTTACAGAAAGACTTAGCTGCTAGATATAAGTAAGATTCATAAGGTATTTTACCTTTTACACGAATTTTCTAATGTTGCAGAGGCATTGAGAATTTTTTTGCCGACAATAATAATTATTTAGATGTAAAAAAAGTTTTACAATGGATGGAAAGTATTGTAACAAAAGCATTGAATCCGTACAAACGAGGTGGTATGGAGATTGTCTTAAAACTCCAAAATGAAAATTTTATTGTAATCTTTTGAACTTTAAAATTCTCTTCAGAGAAAAAATGATTTATTAATTTATAGACAAAAACTTCCAAATCTGGACCTGCTATAACACTGAAATTGTCTAAAATTGGCAAAAACGACTGTGTTATGGATATAGATTTGGTACCTTGTTTTGTTTTTAGAGGAGATAAATGGCCTGAAGCTTATAGACCAAATCCAGTTCCTAGCAAGGTATTAACTGATACGACGATTTATATATATATATACTTAATAATAATTTATTGTTTGTAATGTTTTACATATTGCTTTATAGCCAGAATTTTTCATTGTGCCAAAACCATTAAAAGACGATAAATTTTCCCATTATTGGCGATTATCATTCCAAGAGCAAGAACGGGAACTTATGAAAGGAAATAAAAAGTTTAAACCCACTGTGAAACTATTAAAGGTTTTATCAATGAATTATATAATCATTTTATTATCTTTATATGATTTTATAGAAAATGCGCGACACAGCCCATCATGACAAAGTAGCAAGTTATTTTATCAAAACTGTTTTATTATGGGAGTTGGAAAAGAAAAATGATGCTGATTTCTGGGATAGGAGTTCTCTCAGTTTAGTTTTTATGACAGTACTATCGCTTTAGTTCTGATTAATTTTCTAATTGATGTTCACGATTATTGTTGCAGATGCTTAAGCAGTACCAGTCATACATTGCGGAAGGCAAAATAAATTATTATTGGTACAAGAGTAATAAGAGTAAAAGCAAAAATTTGTTGGAAGGTGTATCAGGTGATACAATAAATAACATGAGCAATTATCTTAAAAGGGCTATTGATGATATCAAAAGAAATTTGAATGAACCCACCACTATCGCTAAATATATTTGTAAGTATTTACTCTTATTTAAAACATTTTAAAATTTGTATTCAATTTTCTTTTTAGTGAACAAAGAAGAATTGAAAAGTTTTTCGTAATATTTTATTATTTTCATTTATTATAATCAGTATTATACCAGTTATTTAAATATTCCTTTAATTAAAATAAATATATTACTATAATTTATAGAGGTTTTTAGTTTATAATTTTTTATTTGCATGCTTAAATCCTCATCGACTTATTTAATAGATTTTTCGGTTTTCTTAGCTACTTCTTGAATGTGTTTCTTGCAGTTTTCTGATGTGTCTTGCAGTGTTTTTATTGTTTTTTTACTAAAATTATCCAAATATTGGTTTAAATCTTTCATCATGTTATCTAGTTGTGTTACTGCTTGACCAAATAATACTTTAGCACCATCATAAATTGTTTGTAACTGAGATTTTGAAGACTGCACCAAGTTATTTATAATTTTAATAGTTTCATTTGTCATCGATGTTAACGCATCGTTTCCTTCCTTAGAGAGTCTATCAATTTCTTTTTTAATTTCAGCAGAACTATATATATATAATATTACGATTATATTATTGAATATATACGGAAAGTTTATTAATATTTACGCTACACTCTGTTGCTTTTTAGACAATTCTGTAATGTTGTTCTCAATACTTTTTTTTGTCTCTTCAATATTCTTTTGAAAAGCCTCAGCAGTTTCATCCATCGCTTTAGCTAATTCTTTTTTAATTTGTTCAAAGGCATCCTTTGCTTGTTTTTTGACTTCTTCAGGTACGTTTGAATTTGCCATTATTTTAGAACGTTTATTTTATACTCCTGTTAAAAATATATCACTGTGATTTAGAAATATAGTATATTGACAAATTTAAATTTTAAATTTTAACTGGCAACTAAAATAGCTCACTGCAAATAATTCAAAAATATTGAAAATTTTGCAAAAACGCGCTCTTGTGACGTCAGGAATGGGTACTACCATACCGTGACCACCACCGACCGTATCTGAATTAACCGTGAAAAAAATAGTTTATATAAACTTAACCTCAAAGGCAAACTTTTCTTGTGTTTATTTATTTCATTTACCAAAGGCTTATTTTTATTACTATGTACATTAAAGTAAGGCAAGTTTCCTCTAATAACGAAATTATCGTAAATATTCCGAAAATGGTTCTTGTTAATCAGTTAAAAAAACTTGTATATAACAATTTAAATATTAAAACCGACTCACAAATATTAATTTACAAAGGAAAACAGGTAACCGTACTATTTTTTTTCTGTTATAATGCCAAATCATTGTATGCTTTTAAAAACAGCTAGTGGACGACCAAAAATTAATGGACTATGATATAAAATTAAACGATGTAGTTTTGTTGACAACAAAAACTAGCTCTTCAGAAATGATTGCCGATTTACCATCTAAGTTTGATTTTAAATTAAAACCAGCACAAAGTAAATTTTATACAAAAGGCAATTTAGTGGATATTCGATGTGACAACGAAGGTAGTTGGTATGAAGGAATTATCAAAGATATTTTATTTAAACAATATGAAATGAATACAAATACTGAATACTTAGAGTCTGACTTAATATTTAAAGTAAAAGGGTATATGTTGAACAATAGAAATATTTTTTGTATTAAACTTTTTTTTATTAGATTGGATAACGTTGAATGGGAAGTTGCAAATAGTAACATTCGTCCAAGATCATTTTACACTTACAAACTCTCTGAATTAGAAGCTGGTATGAAAGTATTGGCAAATTATAACATAGATGAACCTAAAAGACGTGGTCTTTGGTACGATATGGAAATAACGAAAGTTACTAAAAAACAAGTAATTGGAAAAATTTTTTTTGGAATCAATTTAATCCCACTTGAAAATTGTGTAATTAAATATGACAAAGAATTAATGAGAATAGAAAATCCTTCTAACACTCAGCAATACAAAAAATCTGTTCCAATGAGTATATCTCAAAATTATAACTTTAAAACATTATGTTGATTATAATGTTTTAGGAAAATATCCAGTTAAATGCGAAGAATGTCGGGATGTCAAGTCAAAAAATTGCACTTTATGCGGCTGCAGTGTTTGTGGCAGCAAACAAAACCCTAACAAAATTATTTTATGTGACGAATGCAACAATGGTTATCATTTATCTTGTTTGAATCCTCCTTTACTAAAAGTTCCATCCGATTCTGAATGGTATTGTCCGTCTTGTAAAACAGATGAAAATGAAATCATCAAAGCTGGTGAAAAATTAAAACTAAGTACGCGGAAAACGAATAAAATTTGCTATAAAAGTGGCACCACAAAAGAATGGGGTAAAGGAATGGCTTGTGTTGGACGAACTAAAGAGTGTACAATTGTGCCAAAGGATCATTTAGGCCCAATTCCAGGCGTCCAAGTGGGTACTTGTTGGAAATTTCGATTGCAGGCATCAGAAGCTGGTGTACATCGACCGCCAGTCGCTGGTATACATGGTAAAGAAACTGTTGGTGCCTACAGTTTAATTCTTAGCGGTGGATATGAAGACGATGTCGATAATGGAGAAGAATTTTTTTACACTGGATCTGGTGGAAGAGATTTGTCGGGAAATAAACGTGTTGGAGAACATATTTGCGATCAAACACTAACAAGAATGAACAAGTAAATAAATCTATATTGTTAATTAATTAGATATTTACGTGCGATTTGAAAGGGCCTTAGCTATGAACTGTAATGCACCGTTCAATGATCGAATTGGTGCTGAAGCTGAGAACTGGAGGGCTGGCAAGCCAGTACGTGTTGTAAGAAACTATAAATTGGGTAAACATTCAAAATACGCCCCAAAAGATGGGAATCGGTACGATGGAATATATAAAGTAGTGAAATATTTTCCGCAAAAGGGTTTGTCGGGCTTTATTGTGTGGAGATATTTGTTAAGACGTGATGATCCAGCACCAGCTCCATGGGAGGAAAATGGACAAGAACTAGAAATGCTGGTAATAGTGGTTACAGTTTGAATAAGTTTTTTTTGTTACATTAATTTTCTAGTATCCTCCTGGTTATTTAGAAGCTCAACAATCAAAAATTTCTTCTACTGATACGAGTCTGAAGCGGAAAAATATTGATATTATTGACTTTATGAATGTACCGATAAAAAAAGTGAAGAAAAGTAACTGTAATTTTCAACTTCCAGTAATTGTAAAGGAACTTATTAGTAAAGATGTATTAAACGACAAATTATGGGATGAATGCTTAGACTGTGTTAAAGAAAGTGAGCAGAAATTTTTAGATAAAGTTCAAGAACTGTTCATTTGTATATGTTGTCATGAATTATTAAAAATGCCAGTTACAACTGAATGCAAACACAATATATGCAAAGTTAGTTAAAAAAATAAAATGTTTTTGTTAAATATTTGTTAATTTTGTATTGCAGGAATGTTTAGAAAGGTCTTTTTCCTCTGAAATTTATTCGTGTCCATACTGTAGATTTGATTTAACCGTTAACTATAAAATGGTGATGAACGAGGAACTAAATGAAATTTTGCTGACATTATTTCCTTTCTATCAAAATCGTTAGTTGAATTAATTTATTGTATTTATTGATTTTTAATAAAGTTTAATCGAATCTGAATATATGTGTGAATTTTTATGGTTTTGTTTATTACCTATTTAACTTTTTTTCCTAAAATTAGATGAATTTAATGTGATTTCATTTATGGCGGATGCGCCAATTTTTAACGTAAAAATACTTTATAATTTAAATTTATAAACTTATTATTTAAAAGCAGTATAATTTTTTTAAATTAAATATTTATATCTATTTATAAAATTTATATAAGTGTAAAATCGCATCCTAACATTTTAGTTTACAATTTCCCTAAATAGTCAGCCACCCTTAAAATCGTTGCCATGGGACTAATTCCAAATAATATAAACTTATGTCTACAAGTCTTGTATACATATCAATACACAAATCATTTCTTGAAAGGAAATTATAATATTAATAGAACCAAATGAACGATACTGATTTTGGAGAAAATGTGAATAAATTAGAAATATCATCAATTATTGGATTTGATGGTAAGTTTTAATTTGATTAGGGCACAAACATCTTAAAATATACATTTAGGTACCACTATAAACGGCTTAATAGTACATCCAGATCGAAAGCATGTTATTTATCCATTAGGCAACAAAGTAACAATACAAGAATGGCAAACCAAAGAACAAAAATTCTTATTCGGCCACACTAATATCATATCATCGATTGATGTATCACGTACCGGAAAATATATAGCTAGCGGACAAATAAATCATGTCGGATTTAAAGTAACACCATTATTAACATAATTATTAGTTTTTATGGAAATTTTTAACTGAATTCAGGCAAAATTAATAATATGGGATTTTGTAAATTTGAAGCAATTATCCAGCCACGAATTGCACAAAGTTCGCATAGAAGCGATTGCATTCTCCAAAGATGATCGCTACGTTATATCACTTGGTGGCCGAGATTGTGGTTCCGTTATTGTATGGGATATGGAGATGGGCAGGGTGTTATGTGGGGCGCAGGTAGCTAGAGGGGTGCAAGGCGAAGCCACTGCCATTCTGCCAATGATGAGAAGGGCTGAATGTTTTTTAACAGCCGGCGATAATCATTTATCCGTTTGGAAAATTGATAAAGATGCACGTAATTTACATTTTACCGATGTTGGAATGGCTAAATTAAAACGTTTCATTCTATGTATGGATTGTAATGAAAGAGACGAAGTATGTAATTAATTTCGCATTAATAATATTATAATTATATATTAACAGTTTCGATTTTGGGTTTGTGTAATAGTTTTGCTATTGTGGCACAACGACTGGTGATGTGTTGAAAATTCGATTGAATTTTCATTATAGTGCAGAAATTTTAGAACCAGTCAAGCCACCGTTTATGTGTGGCTGTTATGCACGATTAACTAAGAAAAAATTACCAAGAGGAAGTGTTGATCTATATAAAATGGGTATTTAAATCATATTTATTGCATGGTATTTCTTATTACTCATATATATTTAATAATAGGAGTAAAGGCGATCAAACGTCTCTTTTCCGGCTTATTATTGATTGGTGCTGGAGACGGTACTGTGGAACTAGTTGAAGAAGTTGCTGGTAAATCTGTTGAAAGTGTATTAAAATTACCATCAACACCGGCACTTCAACCAGTAAGAAATTTATTTCTTTACAAAAATCACTACAATAACATTTGTTCGTTTAATTGAAAAATGATTTTATACTGCGGAAAAACTAGTTTTAGATGAAATGAATAGTATAAAAGTTGTCACAGCATGAATATTTTTATATTCTTGAACAAATTCTATTAAAAGAGCAAAAAATGAAACAATAATCATTTTGACAATGAAAAATTATTGTTATTCTGAAAAAGAATTTCGATTGTATATATATTGACCTATTATTGATTTATTTCAATTTACCGTTAGTATGTGTGACAAAAATTAGTTTTTGCTTGGCATAGAATTTGTAAATTATAACGCATTTAACATACATAAAATGATTTAAACACCTGATAACTTTTTAACAGCTTAGAAGTACATTCGTAAATGGAACAGTTACTTCCATTCAACTTCTTGATGAAAACACAATATTGGTAGCGACTGTTAATTGCGAAATTTTTTCAATTGACTTTAAAGAATTTAACGCAAAACTACTTGTTACATGCCATACATCGACTATCAATGATATTGCATTTCCACAGTAAGTATTGATTACAAAAAAAAACAAGAATTGACAAACTTATTTACAATTTTGGCGAATGCGCCAATACCACAATTCCATAAATAAAATTATTCTTAATTGAATACTCAAAGTAATAATAATAGATATAAATAAATTGATTGATTGATTAATAAATCCGCTTAACAACGCACTGTTCAACAATCTGACATTCATGTTCGTTAAAGTTAATTAACGTAATAATTTCTTTAATAAATCTTGACATCACCATTAAAATAAACAAACATATGAAATGTTTATTTTTCCACTAGTAATTTCTCTGAAGTGTTTGCCACCGCCAGTAAGGATGACGTACGTATATGGTCAATGTTAACCATGGAGGAACTATTACGTATAAAGGTGGAGAATTTTTGTTGTTCATCGATTGCATTTGCACACGATGGTAAATCAATACTAACTGGATGGAATGATGGTGTTATACGCAGTTTCACACCATTAACTGGCCGTTTAATATACGCTATTTTAAATGTACATAATAAAGGTGTATCAGCATTGGCGACCACATCCCATGGCCGGATGTTAATCAGTGGTGGTTGTGAAGGCCAAGTACGTTTATGGGACGTATCACCAGAACGTCAACAATTGATGTGCACGTTGAAAGAGCACAAAGGGCCAGTATCGGCGATACACGTGAATAGTACCGACGATGGGGCTGTCAGTGCCAGTACGGATGGTACTTGCATTATATGGGACTTGCAGAGACAATGTCGCAATCAAATATTATTTGCAAATACATTGTTTATGTGCGTAAATTACCATCCATCGGATGTGCAAATATTAACTGGCGGATCTGATAGAAAATTAGCGTATTGGGAAGTGTTTGATGGTAGTTTAGTTAGAGAATTGGAGGGTTCTTCAACGGCTGCCATAAATGCGTTGCACATATCGCCAGATGGTGAGATTTTCGTTACTGGTGACAATGATCAAATCATCAAATTGTGGAAATATCAAGTTGGTGTTACAACTCATGTTGGTGTTGGACATTCTTCAGTTGTTACGGCGATACGTTTCAGTCCTGATTCGAAGTTTATTGTTAGTGGAAGTGGTTGTGGTAGTTTATTTATATGGAAGAATCCAATGGTGAAAGAATCAACTGAGCGTGATGTACAACAAGAAGATGATGTTAAATGTGAGCCAGGTGAAGAGGATATTAAAGATTTACCATCAGTTCGTAGTGGTGAAAGTACGAAAAGAATTTTAGAAGGTGATAATAAAAGTTCAAATTCAGGAAAATCTTCAATATACTGTCGTTGTATGGATAATAATGTGAAAGGAGATTCAAAAAAATCCACACCAAAAACAAATAAATAAAGTCTTATCAATGTTTTTTTTTTTGTAATATATGCACTTTTGATAAGAAACTTACTTATATGTACTTATATTTGCCTTGGGTTAATTCTTAAAATCTTCTGTTTGTTTGTAAAAATTGCAAGTTTTAATAGGTGTGAGTTATTTTTATTGTTCAATTTATTATTATGGTTGGTTAAATGCACTTGATGATTTATTTTGAATAAATGTTGAATGTGTATGTTTATATATATAATTAATAATTTTATTTAAACAAATTTGCGCAAACGCAAGTAACAGTTTTTATACCTATTGAACGTATATAAGCACGTTTCACTGTAAAATTTGTTTAGTTTTATTTGGTATTATATTTAAAAGCTTGTTTCGTTTAAATTATTGACCATGCCCAAGTGCCCCAGATGCAGTAAAGAAGTTTATTTTGGTATGTATCACCTTTACCCGTCACTCCCTTTTAAATTTAAACCTGTTCAAAAGTTGAAACTTTATTAAAAAATCGCATAGTTTTTGAATGGAAATTTATTGATATTTGCGATCTTTACACGTACTATTTACGTATGATTTTTAATTATAATTGATAAGCATTCCTGAATTAAAAAATAGTTATTTCAAAGATCAGTTTCAACTCAAACATTGCAATGATGAAAACAATTTTTATAAATATTATGTCATCAAATAGGATATGAATCATTGATGATTATATAAGTGTATTGTTCAGCTTGATTTGGAACTCATCTTCTTTGTTATTAACAGAGTAATACATTTTTTAACATACATTTATTGGAATGTATAGTAAACAGAAAAGGTAAACGAATATAAGTTGACCAAATATAGCAGTGAAATTACATTAAAATAAATTATTGTTGTCCTTGTCATCTATAAGTAGGTAAAGAATTGGTTTTAAAATTTTAAGTTTCTGATAATGTTTTTGGTGTAATAAAACATAAACTACGTGTTTTATGTTATATTTTTGTATTAATTACACGTATAGTGTAAAATTACTGCCATCCTTGCATATCATATTATTTCATAATATTTTTTTGCGTACTTACCTATATAATTTCAAGAGTTAAATCTATAGTTGTAAAGATTACCGAATAACAAAACTATATCAACTCATTATAGATAATAAAAAAAGTTAGGGAATTTATGATTTTATTGTTATAGTCAACAAATGAAAATTGTAAATATTAGTAATGTGTTTAAAAAATTTAAACGAATTCTTATTTCTTTTCTTTTGATTTAAAATGTAAACAGAAATGTTGGAAGGCGACACGTTTGAAACATCCTTTTCGTTTCAAGCATTATTAAACATAAATTTTACAAAACAATTCTTTGAATGAATATTCATATAATGGATATTAAATAATATAATTTCCAGTATACAAAGAATAACGGAATATAACGAAAAAGTAAACAATTTACCGGAAATGTTTATCTATACATATTGTAGCGTAATATTCTTCTTATCCTTAAAATTGTTTTAATTCAATATTAATTTTCGGAAAATAGATCTAAATTTTTTGCATGGCACTTTGAATAAACAAAAAAGAAAAATAAATAAATTATTAAAATACTAGGTAAATTTGTTATGGAATATAAGGCGTGAATAGTCAAGTACTGTAACGGTTTTTAGATAAGAGATACCAGTACATACTTAATCCAACTTTAAATAAAATATGTACAGATAAAATTTTAATTTATATCGTTTAATGTTTGAAGCTGAACGCAAATCATCTTTGGGATTCGATTGGCATAGAGAATGTCTGCGATGTGAAAAGTGCAACAAAACTTTAACACCCGGATCACATGCAGAACATGAAGGAAAACCATATTGTAACAATCCTTGTTATTCTGCACTTTTTGGACCTGGTGGCTATGGACGTGGAGGAGCCCAAAGCTACGTTTACAACAATAAGTAACTTTATAATAATATTTCCACAAAAACTAATTTAACTGTTAAAAATTATATTTTTTCTTTATGTAATAAATACTAATTAATAGAACAAGTGCTTTTTTAATCAGATATCCTTAAACTATCTGGAAAATTACTTATTTTATCAATTTGAATTTGTGTAATGTTGGTTGTATACCGATATATTCTTTTTATCGTATCTCCGATACTTCCAAGTTAATTTAAATACTGAATAAAATAATATAAAAAAACACATTTTGAAATGTTAATCTTTCGTCTGATGCAAATTGCATAAAGTAATAATAACCATATCCGATTGAAAATGAATTATAAAACAAGCAAAATGACGAAAATTAAAAAATTTCATTTATTTATTTCTCTCACGTAAACATTTAAAATGTTACGTGTTTACCGACAAAGTTAATACCACTTTTTGTAAAAAAGGAAATCCATTGCTTTTCTTGTTTATTACTTGTCGATGTGTAACAAAAAAAATCCCACACAGATCAAATAGAAATAATTGTATATGTAATAATAGTAAGAATAAGTAAGTATTTCCAATAAATTGTGTATTCAAAGAGCAATGGAACATTTTATTTCCAAAAAAGATATGACCAAAAAAAATCTAGTTCAAGAAGTAGATTTTCGGTAAAATAAATAGTTTTCAGCAGGTTTTATTCAAAAATGGTTAACAAAAAGTCGTTAGAAAGTTTGTCGTGACCGTTTAAAACATTTTATCAACAATTTTTATATAAGTATATAAAATATAAGTATATAAAAATTGCTCTTCAATTTAAACTCTTTTAGTTTAAGTACCTATAGTTCTACTTCCTTTCTGATAGAATCATTACATTATAATTCTTCAACTAAACACAAACAGAATATTTAATGTATAATTGTAGGTACATACAGCTCGTATTAATAATCCAGAAGAATATCGTATGCAAAAGTTGTAATTTTTCATAAAACTTGCAAACGATTTGATGCTTTATGGAAATTTTTTCCTTTAAGTAAATATATAATAACTCAGTATATAGTGAAGGTATATTTTTAATGTTAAGCATATTAAAAAACCCATAATATCCTGGTCATCGTAATTTTCTCATGTGTAAACCAGACATAAGGCTTGTGTTTAAAACGGGCTTCTCTTCGATCGTGAGCTGAGATGACTTAACAAGATACGAAGAGTGTAGTGCGGCGGGTGGAATTCCAAAAAACTCTTTCTCTTTTTCGTTTACCATTTTACCATTACATCTATCTCAACCTCATTATCTCACCTTGGTCTACCTACCCATTGAGAGAGTCTCGGGAACAACAACAACTGCCAAACTGGCTCTGGTCTGGCCCGGTCCACCATACCATCATCTTGTTCTTCTTCGTATCTTTCTACAAAAACGCTATATGTATATGTATGCACGCATCTCTCGCGCGATTCTACCTCTTTGAACAAATATTTACATACCAGACTAACTACCAGCCTTTATTTGTAATCATGCACGTATATTTAACACCACCAAAAATAAAAAACGATGCTGAAATTTCAACAATTGCACCAAAATTATTTTAACTCCAAACATAATCTGAAGATGTGCGTGGAAAATGAACAAGGTTGAAAACTTAATTATACCCTCAAACCCAGTAATCTATTAGAAGAAATGAAAAATATATAATAAGGCAATCAGATTCGAATGAAACACCCCACAAACACATTAAGAAACCTGACATATAAAAATTGGAATTGTTCAAGTTTGAAAAAGAGAAAAAAAACTGATGGCATATATAAACATAGAAGAAAAGATGCATTCAACTATGAATTTTAAGGGTGTCCATCCATATGACCGTAAAAACAAGTGTAGGTAGTATTATATACACAGGACCAAACACAGTTATTTTACCTATTTCTTTTTCTTATTCAACCCCCAAAAGTTGCCCAAGCTGAAGCTGTGTGTGTGTGATATACTCTCTTTGTTTAGATGATTTGTTTGGGAACTGCACCCTCATGCAAACATATAATGGCGTGTAAATGGGGGTGGGCTTTCCTGGAAGGCAACCAAGATGGTCAGAAAGACGACTACAGATATTTACCAGCCAGGATCGAACTTAAAAGTAGTTTTATCAAATTTGAAACACATTTTCACTTTAATGATCGTGGCTAATATTATTGCAATTTAATTTTTATTAATTTAATTAAACAATTGGCTATAAAATTGGAAAGTTTCTTAATTTTATGATCCAGAATGATATTAAAAAGAGCATCAAATTTTGTAGAAGCCGGTCCTGCATTTGTAAAATGACCACACTACACCATAAATAGTTCTGGGCGATAATCTCTTAACTTTTGGCATAATTACTACAATGACCATATTTTGAAAAGGGAAGTTGTTGGGGAATAGGATGTCTTTACTTAAAAAATAATAGAAAACCAAATAAATTACATGCCACACTACATTCTTTTCATCTGTATACAATATTCTATTTGTTGTAGTAATGTGCATTTGAAAAATATATCTTTTAAGTTTAAATAATACAATCTTTTCAATGATTTCTCTAGACAAGTGCATAATAATATTGTTGATGTTTATTCAATTTACCATGAATTGTGGGGGTAAAAAAGGGCTTGCTGGTATTAATTTAAATACAGATCAAATCAAATTGATAATTATTTATGTGAAATAGGAAAGTGTAGAATATAAATATTAACACCAAGCGAATGTGTTGACATTGATTTATGTGATTTGGTTGAAGTAAACTATAGAGTAATTATTAGATGAGGGTCAAGGTGACCACAACAACAAGGGCTCGGTAAATGGATAGAAGAGAAAAAAACGAAGAAAAGTAGATGGAAAAAAATAGTTTATGTTAAATTGTTTAGTACAGCGTAGCATCGAGCAGTAGAAGATCATTACGAGAGTAGTAGTAGTAGTGCAGCGAATGCAGTACATAAATTAGTAAAATAAATGTCTGGGGGAGAAATTAATCACAGACGTAATGATGTGGCCAGGGCAGGACTCAGTATTTGAGCTGGTATAGAAGGACCGTGATATAGGAGAGTTGAGCGTCGGTTATAGTCGTACAGAATCTCGTACGCAGTCGTACGGCTGCCATTATTGTGAGCCGCCTCGGCACATCAAAGCGTACGGTGATTGGTCGGAACCGACACAGGATAACCGAGCGCGCTTGCTTGATTTCGACGCCAGTTAGTGCTAGGAAAAGAGCCGCAGATGAGCGCAGTAGCACGTGTTATTGTTGTAGTGAGTGTTACGACAAGTGCGTCGGGGTTACATCTGAAACGATATTGTTGTGATTGTGACAACAACAGCAACGGTACGACCGCGTCGCGGCATATATGCAACAATTTCCGAAGAAAATTTGGAACATTTTCTTAATGTGACATGATGATGTCGTCGTGCCCGTGCAGATAGTGGTGCTATGTAGTGAGCGAGCTGTAATGCCGCTGTATAGTGTTTTCGAGTGAACCATGCCACACGTCTCGTCCAGTGGCGGCGATGATCTCTGCAGCACCGACGAGGTTAAGGTGTTCAAGGACGAGGGTGACGGGGAGGACGAGAAAAGGTCCTCGGAGAACCTCACCGAGGAGAAGAGCAGCCTTATCGACCTCACCGAGTCGGAGGTATTATTATTCAAAGGGTTACATTCTATCCGACGGATAACTGAGGCTCCATTTTGTTATAAATGCATTTATCCATTTGCACATTCATTATCATTATTTTTAAATCAATTAATAAAAACTTTACAAAAATTAAATATCCAGATAACGTTTTTTTTATAGATTATATTATGTGAATGACACATTTTTTAGATAAAGCCATGTTTCGCATGTTTATTTATGATTTGGTGTCTAGTTAAAAATATTAAACCAAAATTACATCTAATTATAGTCTTAATTCAATCCTACTGTGAGCAAATATTTAATCTGGCTAAACAGTTTCGCTTTTTTTTGGGAGGGAAATTTTTTAAAGAATTTCCCTCGTATCTGTGATTTGTTTTATACTTTTTCATGCATGTGTCGATTAAAATTTGAAAAACAATTTTAATTAGAATATTTCATTTTACTTTTTAATGCTAAAATGTATTAACATGTTATTGGATAAAAAGTCAATGTAATTATTATAGCACCATTTAATTTGTAACATGTAATTATAGTAAATCCAATATACCTACATCGAATTGCAATTAAGTTGTTTTTGATATCATTGCGGAACATTAAATTATTATATAATAATCCATATTCAATTAATTACTTTATAAGTAAATAGTCTAGTTTAGTACATATTGTGACTTATTTGGATTGATTAAAATAGACAAATAATTCATTTACGACTGCTACAAGTTTCACATTGTAGGTATTATAAAATTTCAGTAGCTGGTTTATTTCTTCGAAGAATGTTTATTGTGTATATGTATTCTATTGTCATTTAAGAGCCCATCTCTTCCTTGGATAAATTCTAAGAATCTTGAATTTATCCAAAGGCAATATTTATTTTGGGCTTAAATATATTTAGGTAGTCACCTAGAGGAAATTTGTTACCTACAAAGTGATTTTCACTTAAAACGACTAATTTTCTAATTGTGTACTATCTACTTACATACATATGTATATTTTTAAACTCAATGCTGTTTTGTTTATTTTTAAATTTAGAAAATGATATCAAATTTATAACGGGGCTTTTATATTTTAAGATAACGTTGATAATAAGTTTTTGTAGTAATAAAATGTGTAACAATATGTTGACATATTTGTAACTTCAACAAAATACAATAACTTTATGTGTACTACAACAAACTTACATATTTATTTAATATTTGTATAACACTATCTGGATATGGTTGAATTATAGTTGTGTATATTTTAAATCATTTTCAATTTTAAAGAACAGATATGTCTATATTTGGTTAATGAATAATGATGGTGTTAAAGAGTAACACCATTTCTTTGTACTATATAATATTTTTACAAATTTTACATGTGTGTTATTTTCCAAACAATTTTTATCATAGAGTACTATCTAAACTACAAACCATTTACAATATAGATAATTCAATATCAAATACATACATTGATTGTATTTTTATTAAGATAAGGAATTATTAATATCGGTGTTATCTATAAGCAACTGTTGGTGCTTTCTTTAATATTTACACAAAAATTAATAAAATTGTTAAATATTGTTTTGCTCCTTTTTTAGGAAAAATCTGGTGGCAGTTATAGTACTTCCAATAAAAATGCCCAGCGACCAGACCACAGTCCAGTATTCGGTAAGAAAATGCAAATTTTCCTTAATTAAAATTTAATGAAAATGTAATAAATTAATAAAGTCTATTAAGGAGTTGTGAAAGAAATAAAGATGCTTTACTATTGCCTTTGTCTACTAATTTTAATATGCTAAATACGTAAATACATATGCATGAGGTTTATTAATTCATAGGAATATAATTATGTAAAAGTAAGTTTTGATATAAAAATGATGAACCTTATAAGGTTTCTTTTTATTTTTCTAAATACTCATGGTTAAGTAAAGATTAATGTTAAGAAAACTTGAACATCACATCAAAAATTCCAACATTATTATTCAAAGTTAATTTCCTTTGAAATGATGTTTATATTTGTAAATAAAACAATTTTACATAATAATTAATTATTTTTAATAATATGTATATTAAACTTGTACAGGCTAAACAATAATAATATAATTTTACAATTTTATTAGACGTTATTATAAAAGAATTTTTTTCTTCACGTGTCTACTAATTTACAAAACAACAACCCTTGAAGTAAAGATTTATGATAGTTTACATTTTTTTTATTTCGTCGACGTTTTAATATATTTGAAGTAAAATAGACAAAATAAAGCTATAAAAAAATAACCGTGACTTAAGTACGTGAGAAATTGCCGAAAACTGTTTCATACACACACATATGTATACAATAATATAATCATTTTACAGGCAAGGTTGAACCGGCGCCCCATACGTCATCGTTCAATATGGGGTACCTCATGTCCCCGTACAGTTACGCCAATGGAGCGGCTGGCCCCATCCCCGTGTCAATGGTAAGTCCACTTGGAAATCATATTTATTAAACAATTGATTAAATTTTTCCACTGCATTTGCTAAACAACTAATTCTTGAACTTGACCATTAAGTACAACTCTTGTGGAATTGAAATTTCAATCTGGAATCGTGCTAGTGCGTACCAAGTTGAAAAAAAAAACAGATACCTATATACAAATTCGTAGTGCAATCGTAATAATATCTCGAATCAACTATTCTGTTACAATAATCACGATTTGGCGGCAATCGTCCAGTTGTTTTGAATAACTTGTAGTACCATATCGTCTATCACCAGAATTGTATTGTACGGCTCTAACAGTACACGGTATGCGATTACTACACACCAGTAAAATATAGGATCTGTGATGATGATGATGATGATGATGATGATGATGATGATGGTTTGATACATGCCTGGCGATATATAATATAACCAAGGAGAAGATTTGTACTCTCAGAGATGGAATGAATGTTGGTTGAAGATTTTTAGACTGGTTTCATCCAATTTGGTTCAATGACACATCCGGCTACAATAGGGGATAGAATAATGATATATATAACCATATATACATATAGAACACCTCGAATCAACAATGTATACAAGATTCGATTAAGTGGCAACAGAATTATTGTTACTTTTGCGGTTTGGCCTAGCAGGCACAATCACCATAGGAATGAATATTATTATACCAATGGTACTGGGAATGAGAAAAAGATGGATTGTAATCACATCTATATTCTATAGTGGGACGATTATCGTTTCCTTTTGCCTATTTTAACAAGCCAAATGCCACATAGAAGGTACTGGAGTACACATTATTACTCCATAGAAGAGTTTTTTTTTCTAATGTCCGAACGAAAATTACATTCGAATCGACTAACCATAAAATAATGTTCTAGTCAACTTATAATTTAAGCACACACTATTTTATTTTTAATGATTAGCTGTTAAAAAGTTTCTTGTGTGCGTGTGTGTGTGTGTTGTTAAAATTAACTAACCGTTAAAGTACAAGTGTCTTTTTAAAACACATTCCATGCACCGAATGTCATACTAAATTTTAATTTTCGTTAATGTAATTAATAATTATATGCATTTTTTAATCAAAAATTATATGATTATCTAATTAACATGCATTAATAATTGGATATGAAACAATCAATTCAAGTGGGACAGTTAATGAAATGTTTTATAGTTTGTCCTAATGACAAAATGATTATAATTTTCGCGGCCTGAGAGTTCCAAGTGTGAGCCACTAAGATGGAACAGGTAAAGACGGTTTCTTCGTTATAAAACACACGGGTACGGCCTTCTCGCCCGAAAATTAATTCACACAACCAGTTTTCTCTCCATACATATACATACATATATATATATATATATATATATATATATATGTTGTTGTTAGTGCTATTGCTGTGTGTGCGCTCGTTGCTCTCCAAACTCATTCTTTGTTTTAGATTGGACCGTTCTCTCCAGTTTAAAACAGCTCTTGTTTATTATTTCTACAGTAGATCAGTGTATTAATGTTAAACTGGTTAGCATATAGTTTCTCAACATAATTTTGTTGGCTTTGTACGGCAAGTACTCAACACCGTCTCCGTCTGCGGATTGAAGAGGCGTAAAGCTCTCTCTCTGTCGCCAGTTAGCAAGGTTGCCATGTGCTTGTGTCGATGCCTAGTTGCCTGTGCCCGGCTACTAAACAGCTTGAAAACATTCGGTACCGACGTCGGTTTTATGTTTATGGAACTTATCATGAATAAGCTTCCTTTTGGCTGCACACACTAACTCGTACCCACACTCCAACATTACACACACATACATTGTATTATATGAGCAAATTATCGCTTTTTGTCATAAATATAATATAATAGGCGATTCTTCTTCAATCAAGGGTTGCAATCTATTACCAAAAAAAAAATTCTACCCACAGGAAGCTTGATAAAAGCTCTCTTAGTCTTCATCTGAACAACTCGTTGGTGTATATATTAATTGCATTGAAATATTTTTATATAAAACAACCACATATTAGTTGATAAAGAAGAAGAATGTCTTGTTAAGAGTTATTCCACACTATGCTGTGATCAAATTACAAAACGTCCTTGCTGACGAAGAACTAATCTTAAATTAATATTCCTCAAGAACAGCTTATGCAAATTTTTGTTTACGTTTTCAGTATTACCTATAAAAATTGCTGTTTAATTCTTATGCATCACATACTTATACATTCCCACAATAGCCGCATATAATATTTTGCTTCAAGTGGGAATTTTAACATCCAATCCAATCATTGTCGGAATTGTTAACATATTATTTTTATATAAGCACATTTTTTTTTGTACGTTGTGTTGTTATTTTTCAAAGAAGTCGTTCATGAACTGATATTAAGACAGAGCGGACATTATAAGTGGGAGCAAAACTTGATGTTGGGTCGAAGGTTGGCGGTTCAATAGCCGTATATGAGTATGTGTTGTTGTTGTATCAACAACTATTACAGAATTAATTGATGTAACAACATCGTTGTTGCATATAGTTCATAATAATTCCATATACAGAACGTATAACGTAATTCCTTTTATGCCACAGGCATGTAAAATGCTTCGACTTTAATTCTTGTTGGAATTTCGTGTATCTTATGGTATGGGGGTGGTGTTGATGGTCTTTTTACCAATTATGAATTATATTTATTAGAAATAATAATTTTTTGTCGGCAAACATTAAACACTTATTTACACATTATAAATAAATAATAAACATAGTTAAGTTATTAATGAAAGCTCATAAATAATAATTATATGAATGTTGATGAATTTTCAGCAGCCGGTCCTGAAACCATTTAACGAATTCTTTATTTACAATACGTACAATGATTTTTATTATATTGAATGGTGTTGGATTAATAATAGGACCAAAAACCGATTTAAAAATATTTAGAAAATAAAATATATCCAATATAAAAAAAAATTATTATCAACAGCTGTCTGGAGATTGCTTCCCTGATTACAAAATACCATTGGTAACAAATAATAAATTTAACATAGATATAAGCTGAGGCATAATAAAGATTGAATATAGTGGATTGGAACGTCTTATATATCAAGTTTTATTGCAAGATAATCGAGATGCTATGGGTGTTACAACAATGGTGTTATAGTCCCTTATAATATACTGCAGTAATACCACTTGTTGGGGTTGAACCACCTGACCCGCCATATAGACCCTAACAAGTTGGTACCAACAATGACCTTAGAAATGCTGCTATTATAATTTGAATGATGTTTGTTTTAAATATTGTAATCTTTGGGCTATATTCCAAGCCTTATTATTATCTAGTGTTGAAAGAGTTTAAGAAATTTCATAAGCGGCCCAAGATTGTATCTTAGAAATAGCACTAAAAATGTATAATAAATTTTGAAAATTAATTAAACATTTAATTTTTTTAATATCTTAAATGTTTATATATACAATGTATGTAGAAAACAATTTTATTCACAAAATAAATTGAACATTGTGTAATTTATAAATGATGCAATCCGCGTTCGAAAGCTGATATTATTTTAATAATATTCAATAAACTAAATATTTATAAATTAATATTATTCGCACCTCAATTTTAATAGGAAATAAAAAAAGTGTTTATAAGTAATTATAACCATTGTTTTGTTATTTAATGAGATTCACAAATTTGAATAATCATCCATACATGACGATATTTTTTTCTGTGTGTAATTTCTATGTGTCAAATGGTGTTATTTGTAATGCAATTAAAAAATATATATAATAACTATAATTAGGAATCGTATTAAACAAACATTTTCAACACTAATTACAGTTTAGTTTTTCGTGACTGTTTCAACACACTATCATCTTAAAAGAGTAGTTGTGTGAATAAAATAATGCATACTTTACATATACAGGCACACATATTCAAGTTTATATGGAATATATTATGAAACTATTATATATACTATATATGTATTATATTGTGTGGTATAGGCATCCGATAATTATAAATTTGCTGGTGAAACGAGCCGAGCTTTTGCTCGAGGGCCAACTTTGAATTTGCAGATTCTGCGTTCTTATTAAAAGCGTGTTATCTCTTTTAAAACTAATTTGACAATGAATTTATGTTGTCACAAAGGAACTGGTCCCTGAATACTAGTTACACTTTCAACATGAATTGTCTTTTCCTAAATACATATACATTATACCTATATACAATATATACATATTACGTACATTGGAAAATTCAAAGAGAACTTTTTCTGTTGTCTATTTGATAAATTTACTACAGGAAATTGTGCTACTCTATTCACAAACGCATTCATTATAAAAATAAATGATTGGGTGGCTTCTATACGGTTTTTTAATGCTTCTAAAACACTAAATTATATGGTGTGCACACAGAAAACAATTTTATTGCCTAACCGTTTTTATTTTTAAATAATATTAGGTATATTGTAAAACTGGAAATTTTTTAATTTCAATAATTGTTTATCATTTTGCAATTATTACACGAAATAATATATGAAAGGAGATTTTGTTTATTATGTATACATACATATGTGTGTGTGTGATTTTATTATTTGCTGAAAATGAAAGCTTGAAAATTCACCAAAGTGTTTATTATTTTATTAATGACCATTTTGGAGTTTTTAATGGCTTTTTCCATATATTTTGGAAACGCGTTGACGGCCAATTTATATTATTATGTTCAAGATAAATATTATAAATTTTTCTGTTTGGAAATCTAAAATTAAATTTGGAAAATGAGGTCATCCACCTATATGTATTTATGTGCACTATTTATAAAATTTTCTTAAATAGTGAAAATGAAAACAATTTGATGCATTCGCTCTATGGATAGTTGACAATATTTGTAAACAAATAATGTGTTAAACCAGAAACAATAATGGCACCGACGCTGTGAAATTAAACAGCAATTAGGTATAAAGACGCCGCCGCGTTTGGCCTCTCTGGAGGCCTGCAAATAGAAGAAAGTTTCACTAACTACCGTATAAATCCATATGCACATGCCGCCTATAATAAGTTTAAAATAGTATAACGATAAATATACGCACACACACATTTATTTCTTCTTCAGCTCTTACTAGTTTATCTCAACTGGTTTCCTCCTTGTTCAATGAATGAAATCGTTTTCTCTCCAATACGATCAAGATTTTTTGGGGAATGTCGACAATGTTATGACATCCGGCCTCATTGTATATTTGTATGTTTTATTTTAAAATGTTGTGTGCTTTTTTCTGTTTAGTTTTCCATTATTTCGATTTTTCTTAAAAATGGAAAGAAGGGTACTAGAAGAATATAGTGTTAAATTTTACGCTTCGTAGATATGTTTTCGTTTTTCCGGCTAACAAATTAAATTTTTAGGCTAATGTTTGTAAACAATAGCTCATTTAACGCCAAAATTATCTTTAAAATTCGTATCACGTTTTCAGAATAGAAATTGTGTGCTTTCTTTTTTAGTTTCGTGTTCATTGAATATATTTTTTTGTGTATTTTAATAAAGCACTGAAATACACCTTAATATATTCATAATGTACATTCATAAAAATTGATATTTATTAAATTTCAACTTTTTTTATTCAGGCTACACCCTTAAATAATACCATATTATACATACATATGTATTCATAATGATTTATTGCCTATAAAATTTTTATTTTACAACTTTGTAAATAATTTTTTAAAAAAAATATAATTTATACATTAATGTATTACATATTATACAGTTATATAATTTTTTTAGTAAATTTTCCTTAATTATTCCAGTTTTTATGTGAAAATTGATAATTCTATAAAATATTTCCTACACACATACAGTTTTTCAACCACATGCAAATAACCGGAATATAGCTACTGGTTTTGAAATTTATTATAGAACGAAAAAAAAGTAACTTGCCAAGTGTGATGATGAGCCTGTTTTAAAAATATGCAGAATTTTGTTTTTTCATTTTTGTACAAAGTTGCGAAATATTTTTCTCATAGTAGTATTTGCGGTTTTTAATAATAAAAAGCCAATTGTAAAATTGTATTATTTCTTATAATACAAAGTTCCGTTGCATTGGTTTCGTGATATTAATTAAAATCCATACTCATATTGCATTGTATTACAATATAATATAATAAAACAATAGTAGCAAGAAAAAACTAGCTTGGTTTGATGAAGAAAAGAATAACTTTTAGCATTCTAGTAACGTGAGTTATGCAGACAGCCTTGTGGTATGGGTCTTTCTCTGACTTTAACTATCTTAAGTCCTTATTTTCTACTGTACATTAAACATGTGGAAGAAATATTCGTTGTGTGTGAACTATACATATACATATATATATATATATATATATATATATATATAGAGAAGAGAAGGGCCTTTTATATTATATGCCAGACACAGAAGGAAGAACTGTATGCGGGCTGCCTTGGCCTTCTGATTCTCTCTACTGTTCTTCTACACTCACACACAGTTATACACAGAAGAGACAATACAAAACTATACTCTCTCTGCTGATGCACTTCTTCTTGTTGGTTGCTGGCATGTCCCTTATCTTGATGTGAATTAACTAAGGCCATGCTCGCGGGAATAACCTTAATTACATACATCTTTCTCTTATATAGTTACAAACTGTCTGGATTCATTAAGTCTGCACATTGTGTTCTCTCTGTGTCTCTTCGTATTATTTTTATGAGATCATGATGGTCCTATTATGAATTGGACATCCCAAATTATGACCATTTTTGAACATCACAAGAAATATTTCAGTATTTCCTCATATAAATCATATATTGTTGTCTATATTGAAGTTTTTAAAGACTTTTTTATATAATAGACTGTGGTGGTCTGTGTTGATGGTCAAATATTAGTTAATTTTTTTTTCATTCAAACCACAAACTGTTTTTAATGTTACAAACAAAAAAAAAACATATAAATGTAGTTTTACCACCCAACATACATATATACAGAGAAAAAGGAGAACCAGTAAAGTCTGCATAAATAATAATTTATCTAACAATGCAGAGAGAGCATTTTCATTGTTTCTCAGCTATACTTATCACTAAATTATCTTGTATGGATTGCAGATACACGAACAAACAACCGGTGTATATGTATATATTGTGCTTGTAAATTCCTACGGGTTTAGATTACAACTAGTATTATTGGGGGAAAGGGTATTGTTAATGCCGGAAGTGGTCCAACGAAGCAACCCTTGCCATTGTGTGGGTATTGTGACACGATGGACGTGTCCAAAGTCCAAATTACCTTCATCAATTGTATACATGTCGTGCATCCTAATATTATATTGTTTATTTAATATTGACCATAATGTGCCTGGTGTATATGTAGTTAAATTCAGTTTTTTTTTAACAGGATTCAATATTATGCAAGGTTAAATCGATATTGAAAGATGTTGTGGTATTAAACCTTAAAAACTATCTTGTTTCGAATTTAGGAAGCAAAAAGTCAATGCACTTATTATTACACCATTTGTCGATAATAAAATATATACAAGCACACCGTAATATTTTTCTTTATTGGAAGTCTATTTTGAAAGGCAGATGTATATTTTACCTGCCATAATATGTGTAATCTGGTTCGTTTTCAACAATTTTATACTGTACTTGTAGAAAAACAAAGATTTTCATATTTTCTTTTGAAATGTTTCTTTCTATGTTTTGTATAATTACTTATGCAACAGATTATTTATTACAAAAGTTAATTGGCATGTAATTATATTTTTTTATTATTACGTGTCTTTCTATATGAAAAATGTAATTTAACCAAAAAGAAAACAAGAAAATTGTTACTACACGCCTTTACACTATAATTTACAACTGTGGAGACAAAACAACCAAATATTAATTTACGCCAGTCCATAAAATTCAACAAGCAAACCACATGAACGTGTAAAAACAGCCATAATCATAAGCAGCTAACAACGAGTGGATAAATAATCGGCTCCGGTTAATTCCAAACCGGTCTTTGTCTCAGTTCAGATGGGCCATGGACAGTACCCACAAGATTGTTGGGCACCAACTGGTTCCTGCTGTACTTCCATCTCTTGTTATTGTTGTCGACACTTCTTGGAGCGCGCTGAAGACGCGAAGACTTGTTTATATATATTTTCTTCAGTCGTTCAGAGAACAGGCACCAAAATCTCTTTTCGACCACATGTATAATTCAGTAATTATAATTTAAAAATAACATATTACCGTTTTTCATAAAATTGACTGCTATAATTTACTGACAATTTATAATTTTTTTTTTGAAATAATTTACGTTATGGTGTGTCAACGAAATGAATTTATGAATGAAACTGTTTTAATTTTTAGAAAATATTCATATGTATAATTGAATTTATTTTTGTTCACACTTATTTGTGGAACTAATTAAAATTTAAAATAATTTTTTCCTGTTTGTAAACATTCCATTTTGTATTGTACAGACAGAATTGTTTAAAACTTCTCATTACCTTGACTTTTACCTCATGATGGCGTCTATATGGTAAAATAATCTTTATATAATCGATATATGTATACATATTGTTAAAGAGGGTCTATTTGGAAAGTGACAAGATATGAGTATTATTCGGTTCAAGCCCAGCAAACCACAAACAACCATTTAATCATCTACGTGACCAACCATTACAAAATTCGTGATGATGAAATTAAAAAAGAAAAAAGTTCCTGTAATGACTGAGCTTTATTATTTTATGGTTAAATAACAAGAAAATGTTAAATTATGATTTAAATGGTTGAAATACTTACCTATAGGAAGATTATTGTTTTCTTTTGTGACAATAATTAAACATTCCATTGAATCAACATTAATGCCATCTTAATTCAACAAGCTGGTCGATTACCCATAACCAAATATGTATTTATAAACACAATAACTCGGTTATGATATTTAAGAGGGTAACTTTTAACATAGGGGTGAGAAAAGAATATTTTATCGCTGAATTAGGGATGTACATATTGAGATGTAATAGTGTTATTAATATTAAATGTATTATGTATTTCTATTTACAAATATATTTCATGAGCAAACAATATAAAATGTGTGTGTCAACAAAATTATACTATGACCACAAATTATTGTCAACATTAACAATTTAGAATCAATTGACCAACAAATTCAATTAAATATTTATTGTTTTATCAATGAAATTATATAATACGTTGAATATTCAATGGATATTATAAATATATGGTCCGTGTTGATGATTAATTATTATCAAAAAAAAGTTTGAGGAAATAAAATTATACAATTTTCTTTCATAAATAAATCTGTACAATTTATTAAGATTGTCGGAAATCCAGAGAAAAAAATCGACTTGAATATGACACGAACAAATAACTTGAGGAATACAGTATAATAGCTTCAATAAAAACTGTGACTATAATGAATTCGATGCAAGCTTGTGTGGTAATTACGTCAAATGAGTCGAGTCTAAGCATTAGTAATCGCAGTTAAATGTGTGTTTATGGCCAGCTTATCTTCCTCTTGTATATTATAGAAAGAGAAGGCGATCTATAAGCGAACCACATGGACACACGCACATATACCATTAACTATGCTTACTCTCTTCTTGTCCAACTTAGTTCAACTACATACTACATACTAGTTAAATTAATTAACATTAATCGACTGCTTGGTCACAGCTACTACATCTACGCGTCCTCAAAACAAGCGTTCACTAAGCATTTCAATTCTGAAAACAGCCCATTTACAATTTTGTGTTTTTTTTTGTTATGTTAATACTATTTTTGGGTGTAGCAAAACAAACTGAAAATTCTTCAACTAGCCATAAATTTCGAGCCATAAGTGTGTTGGTTTCTGACCTAAACTTATTGTTCGTGTAACCTTCATTTGTGAGGGTTTCTTTTACCTGGTCTGCCTGTGGCCGATTTATTTCCAATCTTATTTTATCATTTTACAGTTTTGACAAGCTGTCGGATATTGCGATGATGGTCTATACTATAATACGTTGGAAGAAAATGAGAAAGAACGTTTTTTTTTTTAAGTTGTAAAACAGGGTAGTGTTTGAATTTTATTGGGCTTTTATAAGACTTTCTATTGTAAAATTTATTTAATTGCACTTATAAAATTCCTGTTATTTGGATAATTTATAAGCTGTAACGATTGCCCTTCGATATTATAGTTATAGTCAATTTCATTTCTATGTGCACACCATATTTTGTGTGGTACTCACTGAAAATTAATTAGGTAAATTGAATGGTATATCTCTTATTTACTAATTTACTTATTTATAGTTTGATTTAATTTATTTAATTAAAAACATATGTATTATTAATTACAGAAGATGCTTTTCTAAACGCGTCCACTAGATAACTAAACATGCATTTAATATCTAAAGAAGAGAAGTGTTTTAATGTGCGCGTAAGATAGAATTAGTAAAATTATTAAGTAAAAAATTCTTTTATTTAAAATTTTTAGGGATTCTAGTTCACTAATCACGTAAAATGAAATTGGCTATATATAAACGCTTCTGTTGTGATGTTTTTCTTGAGACGATGCATTTTTTATATTTCCTGTCTTCAGATTCTTTTTTTATTAACTATTTTGTAAAAGGATCAATGCATTTTGTTGGGCCACATCTAGAATTACTGAATTAAAATTTTATTGTCATTTGAGTGTCGATAGTTTATGTATTGGATAAATATACAGGTGCCAATAGTTGAATACGTAGGGTTGGTGTCTCTTTTATGTTACCTCTAGCTTTATAATGACATTTTCTGTATTGTGATATATTTTTTCTCACAAATTTTGTACCTAAAATTTCAATACAATCTAATACTTTTGATAGGTTTTCGTATAATGTAGTTATAAGATCCCCGTTTCTATGAATCCGTATTATATCCACAAAAGCCATAAAAAAGAACGATTTATTGGATAGAAAAATAGTTGAATAGTGTTCGAAATTATATTATTTTCGTTTATTTTCAATTATAGATATACATATATATTTTGAATTTTTGTTTAAACTTGTGTACATTTGTGTGCATATTTTGAACTTATTCCAACTTTGAAGACATAAATTTATATAAGAACATGAATGTGTCACGCATATTCATGTGGACACATTGATTGGGTGATAAATTTTCTAGATAAAAATAAAATTGGAAATATCTTTGGATCACTTTCAATTTAAACATATAAGGTACCTACGAATAAAAGTACAACTTTCAAATCAATACACAGTTCTGTTTGTTTTTTTATGTAATACTGCAGGGGCTGGTAATTTTTTCCTAATTAGAATATTGCACACATGCTTTCTATATAGTATATTAAGCGCGTAAAGCAATAATTAAAATGCAAATGAAAACGTGCCCCCCTGTTCGAACAGAAAATCAGTTCAACATATGTAATATCCAAATTAAAAATTTTAAAATTGCTGCATTATAAAATATTATATTGCAATCGCCCGAGTATTGAATAGATTTTAAATTGTTACCTTAATAAAATGGAATGCATCGTCGCATCTAATTAAATTCAAATGCAAGTTATTGTTTCAAAACTAACAAAACAATGGTGGGTGAAGTGTGAATGTTTGAATAATGCAACATACTGTATATAAAACAGACTGTCTGTATATGTGTATGTATATGTGAAAAGGGAAGGCATGTTGGAATGTGAGTTGTGTATTTAAAAATCTTAGAAGGTGATTAATAAAAATTCATCCTTTGGATTTTCATGCACAGGCACAGTTTTGTGTGTATGTGTGTTGTCATCGTCGTTCTTCTGCGGTATATTATAGCAATATATACGTATGTACAAGTGGAAGGCTGCTGTCGTTCTGAGTTGTACCCGCAATACTTCACAGCAGGGGACATACAATATGCAACACACAATCAGTTGTGAAAATGAGCTCGTATTCAAATCTTTATGGAGAAACAAATAAGCAGAGCTTTTTTCCACAAAAAAAATCCATATGACTTGTGTGTATGCTTCTGTTATTCTATATGTATGTTTTTCGTACATCTAGGCCGAGTATAATAAACGACTCATTTTACTTCTTCACTATTCATGTTGATGAGTTTTTTTATGATGAGAGCATATATATTCTAATTGAATGTGGGGGCTAATTAATATTATGTCAGTTTTAATCAAAATAGGTCATTTGATTGTGGTTTATTGGAGGTAAAGTTTTTAAATTTCAATTTTTTTTTCTCAGTTTTGTTCTTAATTTTAAAAACACAAAAACAAAATATTTAACTTTGAAATAGTTTTATTGCTTTACATCCAATTTTGTGGTTTATGCCAACAATACTTTAAATTAGACAAACAAAGACTTTTATATCTACTATATTATGTTTATTACCATGGGCAAGAGTAATAAAACACAAATTAATTCTTTCATTCTATATTTAAGCACTTAGTTAGGGCTATAATGAAAAAAAACGTGAATCTTTCATAAAAACTTAATACTTTTGTTTCATATAATAAAATGATCAGTAATATAAGTGTTACGTTTTGAAATCAATTAAATAATAGGAGTATTTAATTACACTATACATAATACTTTTTGTATAATAACATTATTGCAGGCATGCTGCAGGTCTTTTTTCAAAATCAATTTGTTTTTAATATTCATGTACAATTTTGCATAAGATAATAATAATTCAATTCCTATTTATGTAAATAGCAGCACATGTTGTGGAAAAATTTACAAAATTGTTTAAATATGAACCGAGTTAATAAATAAAATGATAAATATGTAAATATGGTTTTACTCTATTATTGTCATCTTTATAATTTAATAAAGCAATTTGTATTAAAATTATTATAATTATATATTTTTTTCTTTGTTCCAGGTGAGTGTTTTAGTACAGCTGCCGCAATTACTTTTCTTCTTCAATTAACGTCGGATTAAAAAAGTTTTACATTATGTTGTATGTGTCTGTGTGTGTGTAGGCTGCATGCATACATATATAAAGGTAATATACAAAGAAGTTGTAAAATATAATAAACGATAATCGGCAAATATTTTATCTGCGATCGCAGAGTATTATTTGTTGAATAAAATTTTATAATATGGTCAATACATACAATATTCCATGTGTATCATTTTGCTCATATTGTAAATTCGGATCAATTTAATAGTTTTATATATGATCCTCCAAATCTCCTTCTCGTCTCATGTTACTCTGCAGGTAATATATAAATGTATATGATGCCAGTATTATATTCATAATGATATATTAATACAATATAAGTGGATGATGGGGTAAAATGGGCCACATGTTACCATACACTTATAAATGCAAAAAGGGTGTGCATTTTATACTTAATCGTATTCTATTGAATATATATATGTATAAGTGGGTGTTTTGTGGTTGGACACTAATCGGTTGCATTTATAATGGATTAGGCGCCTCATCTTTATGGCCCCTTCAATTTTAGTCTCACATTATGTTATTCATTCACACATAATTAGAGGCAAAGATGTTACAATTCTGCTTCTAGCAATCATTCATATTCCATTGGTTTTCCATTTCTTTGATGTTATAAATAGTTTATTATCCAACATGGATATAAGTTCTTTTCTATTGCATCATTATACATTGAATGAGTTAAAAATATTACATATATGTATGTAAGGTATTATATATTTAAAAGAGGAAATTTTCGAATGTTTTATGTGCGCGCACGTATTTTTTCCACAACTGATGATAATGAAAATATTCCAAATGAATAGTAAATCATGTTTGCTCTTTTCATGGAAAATATAATTCGGACGTTGCATGTTCCAACATAAATATTATGAGCTTATAAACATTGGCAAAAGTAATAGGAGATACTTTTATATAACATTGTTGCCACCCAAGCAGTTGAAAAGTTATAGTATGGTAGTGAGTTATAGTGAGTTAGTGTGTGTGTGTGTGCGTGCAGCCGATGTATATTTATCACGTAATTTAGCATGTTAGCGCGCTCAGATGAGCTATGGATAATGGATT
The DNA here is from genome assembly GCA_004796505.1 of Oryzaephilus surinamensis. Classification (NCBI taxonomy): domain Eukaryota; kingdom Metazoa; phylum Arthropoda; class Insecta; order Coleoptera; family Silvanidae; genus Oryzaephilus; species Oryzaephilus surinamensis. Next base: position 74,368 of record SSSI01007657.1, on the reverse strand, counting down.
AATGCTGCAACACTAAACACTTGCACTTGGAATCATTAACTATTTATAAGAAGTGGACTTTGAAATAAAATGTTGAATTGTGTCAAGCTTCGTTAATCATCATAATATCCCAACTTTCTACTTCTTGTGTTATGAGCTATTTTTATAAAACTTTTTTAAACAAAAAAGGCCCATCAATTTGTTCAACTGAGAAAACAAGCTTACACTGTTATTAATTGCATATTATTTTATGTTGTACACATGAACTGCATAATTCCATTCATACTGCTTTATGTATTTAAGTACATATATATGTGCACCTATTATAATAGTGTGTTGAATTAACAAGACACGTTCATTGTGGCGCCATCCAAAGGGGTCAAAGACAGGCATGGTTATATATCTATATGAGAAGATATGATAAAACAGGCTTTAAAAAAATTAACGTAAAACATTCAACAATTTCAAATCGTGAATCATATAATTTTAGTTGACGTGACAGGCCATGTTAACTAACACCGTATATACAACAGCAGATTGTTCTGTCGTGATTACGAAATAGGGTTTTTTTCGGGCTAATCATGTGTTCGTCTTTCTCAGGCCTCAGTTTTAAAGTTTTACAAGTTATTAGTGTCAGTATATGAGATAATGCCGAACAGAACAACAAGTTTTATCAGAATATGGACTTGAGTCATATCTATAAAAATTTCTTACGTCTTTTTTTGGTTTCATTGCAAATATTAAACTGAATTACAGATGGCACTTATATATATGAAAACCATAAACTCTTACTGGGATATAAATTGTAACGGTTTGCATGTATGGTGTTTCTCTTCATCGATTTATATATATTATTATTATTATTATAGCAATGTTGCTACCAGTTTTCTCAAATCACCCAAACACCTGCTTTAATAAAAAGTTGATTTATTCACGATGATGTATGGTGATCTGGTGGTATTTAGGTGGGTCATCAGTTTTCTACTAATTTATACACAAATGTAATAATTTCGAAATGATGGTTATGTCAGTTCCTTGATGGGCTAGGTCGTATGTATGATATTATTAATAAAGCATTCAAATTTGACTTGCTGATCAATAAACATTGTCATCTTTACATTTTGCACGTAATCTTAAATGGTTTACGTTCAACTATGTGTTTGTACTATATAATATGTGTTAGTATATGAAACTAGAACATGCATCTATTTGCATTCAAAAATATATATGTGTATGTGGGAAATAATTACATGAATTACATTTGTGTATTATGCATTAACATTTCTATATAGTAAATTTTCATTTTCAATTAAAATTCTTATACGAACTTTCATTCTATATTGTTGTAACGAAAACATGCAAGCTAATAACCAAATTAAATGTAGACATGTACAAAAGAGACACTATGTAGGAAAATTTTTTATAATATTTATAAAAAAGGCAACTTTTATAAATTTCTTCATTTCATTTCAACTTGAACTGAATTGTAGCTTTAGTTGATGAGGCAAACTAAAGTAATTGGTATTCTTCAATTGATGAAGTATCACGTAAATAACTTCAATGGTCAATGTAATGTTGTTTTTGCGCTTAACTGAACTGAGAGACAAGTTCTTATAAAATTCTTGCCGTTCTGTGAATGAGGAGGAATGCAGACCATTATGGCTTAAATGGTATACATTGTGCAATACTTTATCTTTTAAATGTACCGCAAAATCGTATAAAATTTACATATTGCAACAGTTCACACATAACATTAACTGTTTTGCTCAGTAAAATCGGTTTTTTTCAGTGTACGTTTTCAAGTCATCTGAAAAATCTTAATTAAAAACCGTTCCACCAGATTTACAGTTTGAACTGTATTATATTTTATTGTAGCTTTTTACGTCAGTTTGCGTATTACATTAGAAAAACTTACCCTATATGTTAATAAAATTTTCCCGCGAAAAAATAAAAATTGTTTTAATTCTTATTTTTGTTTTGCGAATACACTTTTTCTGACTTAATGCTAAAACGCGTTTCGTTGTAACTGAATGATTGAAATGTGTATAAAAAAAAGTTGAATGCGAACGTCGATTGATCGTGTTCGATAAGTGCATAAAGACCCAGTAAATATTTGAGAACGACTTAAGACGCCTTCGCCTCGTCACTCGAACTACATTCAATATGCATGATGCACTTAAAAACATTGTGGTCTATTTAAGGTCCTTTTTTAATGCACATCCATGTATATATATGTATGTATGCACGTTTAAACACAACTCGCGTTCGAAGGTGCATTTTATATTCCATCATCATTTTGGCCTAATAGTCAATAGATAGGGATACATAATTCGATTGTCTGAGGACTAGATGTTTATTGGAAAAGGGTTTCTTGATTAATTGGAGCTTTTAAAAATGTCCCGAACGCTTAAAATCCAATTAATTTCAATTTTCAAATAAATCAATAAGTTTTTAAAATATCAACAATATAAGTACATGAATATATATTGTTATACAATGTATTAATAGTTTATGTTCGTTGGGGATGTATGGATGGATTGTACAAAAGGCTTGTATGTAGATATTATGTATTCCCCTCTTGCAGCAAATGTAGATGACATTTAGCTAGATGGCAGTATGTAGGCTGTGGAACTGCCATCTCCAGAGACCTTATACATCATGTATTCTCTTTGATCTTTGAATTTTGTACCCTCCCAATACCTGCATATTAGCTGTGACACACTATAGTGCCTAAATAATCTTTTAGTACAACACACAGGCATTGAACAGAAAAGATACAACGGCGGGTCCAGTTTCGTGTATGTCTTGTTGGATTATTCATTTTAATGTTTTTCTAAATATTAAAATCTACTTAATGTTTTTTATACTTTACATGTACCTATTTTTGTCGTGGCTTATTTTTTGTCCATTTGACAAAAATTATAATCATTTATCAAATATTAAACGATGTAGGTACATACTAAAATGGATTTACAATTATCGTAATTAATCTTGCATGGGATGATCGTCATTAGAGTTTAAATATACCTTTATGTATGTCTAAATTTTGTATACAAAAACTAATAATTTAATTTTAATTATTTCATTTGATGTTAACATTAAGAAGTATTTAACTTTTTTCCCGAATCTTTAAATATTTATAAAATAGCTATTTTTATGTTTTGTATTACACTCGGTATAAGGTACATATATTGTGTACATAAATAAATTGTATTGTTTCATTTTCAACTTCACGGTTAACAATATCGTATGTAAACAAAAGTTTATTTTCTATTTTACACCTACTCTTTCGATTTGTGCCATTCATATATGTATGTATAAATTTCGCAGAAATACATTTCGATTGTTAAGTATTTACATTTGAATGTTTGATACGAGTATAACTAATGCACTTAATATAGCATATATATCATTGTTTCTGTGGCTGATGATATATTGTCGATAAATAATACAGTAACTAGAAACTAGCGACATAAATGTAGCAATTAATGCTAGATTAACAATAGAGTACGTTCACGGTCGACAGGTTTTAATTATTCAACTCAACTAGCATTTCTTTAATTTATATTTCTATTTTAAACATGTATACATATATCCGCTAGAAAGATACGGAAAAAAGGGGTTGATGACAGTATATACAGAGGGTTAAACGTTTGTTACATCCCATCCCAAACTGATTATTACTATAATGACACGCATTTAATAATAACGCTGTAAAACTCGTTCATCTTTTCATCTACACATCGTTTTCCACTAATTGCCCGTACAACCCTTTTTCTCACTAATAATGTATGCGTCAATTATTGTCTATTACACACAAATTTTTCCATCACCGTATGGTATAAAACGGTTTTTTCACAGAATTTGTTCTAACAGACATAAATTTCTTCCCTATTAGTTTTAGAAGAAAACGAATAACCCCTTGTAAAATTCTAATAGAAAATTCTGGATAATTACGTGATTTAAATATTATTAGACAAAAAGAATACATTAAAATAAATTACTACCAAAGTTATTATTATATATTTCGTTGACTATTTTTTTTTTATATTCATACATATATATTAAATATATATTTTTTTATTTCTTTTCGTTTGTATGTATTCATTAAATTATTCCGCGACATGATTTTTATTAATGGACGCTCGTTAAAAGTCTTATACAACTCCCCATATACTTTGTTCACTTCTTCAACAGAGTTTTTCTGATGAAATCAAGGATGCAATGTCGTTCAAGAAGTTTTTGTAATGCACTATATAGATGATTGCATACTACTGACCATTAATACAAGTTTTCGAATATTTTTCAATACACGCAATCGTTATCAAAAAATATAATTGAGTCAAAACATACACAAGTATTATTTAAATTATTTAATGATGCGTTAAATGTGTAGGTGGAAAGAATGAAAAATGGAGTGAACATTTGTTCGGTGATAAAAAATAACGTTATCATGTGGGACCAAGTTGTTATCTCATCATATATATAAATGTTTGTAATAGTTACATTCAACTTTGTGTGTTTTTGGTTTTTTATTTTATTCACAAGTTTTAAGTTAAATTTAAAAAAAAGTTATCTTAAATATAGATACAGAGTGTACATATGTTTCCGCACTCTTTTTGGTGTTTTCTGTGTGTGATATTGATTGGATTTGTTTGCAGTTGTTTTATGTCGTATAAATATATATAATAGTAAATAGTATTCTACAAGATTATCTCAGATTGACGGCAACAGCTTTTATATAGAATACGATTCTAGTCTATTTGTCACTGGTGCTTTGCTCTCGTCGTCGTTGACAAATCGTTTTTACTTGGCATACCACATCAACGTCAACTCTTGCTACCACCAACACTGTTGACATTAGATTGCATCTTCAACTTGTATATCACAAAGCGGATAACAAACTTTTGCACTTGCCTATATAATAGTACAAATTTAGACAATACATCACTGTCTAATGTTCTTCCAGCTTGTATTTAATTTTTATTTTTTGGCGGCATCCAGTATTTAATCTGTTCCCTGATGAATTACCCTGTCTGTAGATTATTTAAAAAGAATTTCTTCTATTTATATAAAAATTTTGATAAAAATTAAGCGGTTATATTTATGTTAATCGTATTGTTTTTATTTAAATATTTTTGGTTGTTTATGGCCAACCGGTTTCTCTGTATATAATAGCGTTAAATTTGAAGATATTTTAAGTCCTCTGCTGATCGATAGAAAGTCGTTAAGGCGGTGGCCTGAACAAGTCCCGATGCTCATTACTTTGCGTTAATTACTTAAGGTTGGCCGTTCCAAATTACACCTAACTAACTCAAAGGAAGCAATTATCGCTCTTCATGTACCCTTGTGGTCTCATCGAATATTCTCTCACTGGTCTGTGATGAACAACGAACATATACCCTTATATACATACCAACCATCATCATCGTCACCAAGGATGTGGAATTTCATTTCTGTTTCCATTAGATTGATGTGATTAGGAGAGCGTTTTGTGTGTCACGTGACATATTCAATTTTTCAGTATAAATTCCAGGAAAATGAGAGACAATTTTACCCACCTCAAAAAAATTTTATATATTATATTGTCTCTCTGTGTGTGTGTGTGGTAAATTATCGTGTTATGGAACCAAATAGAAAACAAACATGCCACAAAATTGGTAGGTAAACGTTTCGGTGGAAAATTTACAAATAATGAAACAAAGGACAAGAGTTGTTAACCAATTTGATATGACATAGTAATCACCATAAATTATTGTATTATAATGTAGCCAAAATCATATTTAAACTATAATTTGTTGGAAATAGGCGTGCTACACCTATTACAAATCAGTATATATTTTACGACTATTTATACATGGTCAAACTTTATTACACACAATAATAATAGCCATATGTATATGAAAAAAAGCACGAAATAGACAGATTATAATTTCCACTTGCTAAAATCTACACACATATATTATTCCACATTGTGATCGTTTTGTGTCGGCAAAGATGAAAGTCAAAATATAACCAATTTGATAAGATGTCAGTTTAAAGGTTTTCTCTCTCTCTGTGCTGAGCTGGTTAGTGCTGTGTGTGTTATATGCTCGGTGTTTAGTCAACACATGTAAACACAAAACAAACCTGATAATTATCTGATTAAGTGGAATCAAAAGTGCCGACAAAACTATATTAATTCGGCTAGTAAATACCTGCATTGTGTTTATGTTTGCTGACGATTATACGGTTCATGTTCCCCTGCCAACAAGACCTTAATAAATAATTATGATGAGATATGGCACGCGATTTCGTACATCGTCTTGTAAACACACCAAAATTCCACACACTTTTCTTAATACAATATTCAGCACCCACATTTTTTGTGTGTGTTTTTAAATTATTCATATTTGTACGATTTTTACTCGATTACAACATATTTGATTGTTTGTTTGCATTTTATGTATTTCCGTTTTTATTCATTATATAAATATGTACATATTTAGTTCAGAAATGTGTTTGGAATTGTGTATTATTGGCCGTTGTTTGTTGTTCGCGATGCTGGACCTCCGCGAAGTTGTTATTGGTGTAAAGAATCTCTTGGAACGCCGCAAAAATTGAAACCGTGAACGGAAATATATTTCAGAAGTTTTAAAGCACCCTTTTCTGTTATATGTTTCTATAATGGCGTGAGTTAAATTTGATTTACGATCATAATGTCTGGTCGCCACGTCTACATAAATTGCCATCAAGAACGCCGTCTCACCTGTACTTAACATTGAAAAACACGAGCGTCTATATTAAAGCACGCGACCATTATCTACTTGTGCCTATTTACAACTGTTTGTGTTGAGTATTTATTATAACATGTCGTTTTAGTTACAACCAATATTTTATTTGATTTTCTTATTATCTTTAACAATCTGGAAGCTTAAGCTATTAGTGTAATGTCTATTCAATGTTCTTGTAATTTGTCTGTAATATATTTAAAATATGATTTATATTTATAAATTTAAACCATCAATTTATTTCAACAACTATACAGAATGTGGTAGAATGTTTATTTAATGTAATGGATTATTTTGTTGAAATTAAATTTTAATTATTCATCACATTTTTTGTATGGTCATTAAAAAAACTTAATTAATTAAAAAAAATAATTGATCACACAAAGATGTACCTACATATGTGTAATAGATTTTTGCGAATAAATATTTAATAAATTATTTTAGAAAAAATTTGCAAAATAAATAGATTATGACATAAAATTATATCAACAATCTTTAACGATTTCTAAGAAAAATTATCAGCGATAAATAAAGAAATAAATTATAAACGTGTATATATAGTACATATTATATATATAGTAAATATAATATTATGTTGTGTATTAAGATATAAAAATATAAAAATTAATATCTTTTTGTAAATGGCCACGAAGACACATCAAAAGAATCTATGGTTAAAAATAATTTATTAAATCAAATTGAATGCAGAATATAACAAATTACAAACTAAGGGTAAAAAAAATGGCAGAATAATATGAAAGTTGACAAGTGGAAAACAAGATTAAAATTAAAGATTTCGCTTCGAGCAAATAACAGACTTGCAGTATAGTTAAAAAGACTTATATTCCCATCGTCATAAATAACTACTATATACTATATATACACTGGACAACATCGTAGATATGTATTTTTTCTTCAATACATATAAATATACCTAGTTGGCGAAGAGAAAGAGGAATTTCATTAAATTCTATATTGTTTTAAAAAAACAGTTTTTGTGTGCGTTTAGGGTTGTTTTTAATAGTGCATTTTAATAATGCACAAAGTCTTGGGTGCATGGCATTGCCTTCGTGAATACTGCATTAAAACCACTCCCGAACATACAAACACTCACTTGGTGGCTCCCTTTTCACTATTTTATTTTAAATCGTTCATTCTCATACCAAATATAATGTATTAACGTAAAAAAGTCACTGTACCGTATAATAAAATATTCACGTTAGGTACAATTTTTGTTACTCCTTTTTTTTTGATGATTATGATGATGCTGGTTAATGCCTGGTTCTGCTTCTATTCTTCATCCATGTGGAACATAGAAGCGAACACTAAATTACCTATCCAAGGGCAAACGAAATCGTTTACCGTCTTGATTCAATCATTCAACTCGTAATAATTTGATTTCCTACTAACTAGGCGAATTTCTATACCTTAAAAAACTGTTTTCATGGCCGATTACATACATACGAGTATATACGAAACATTTTCATATTATAAACCGTTTTCAGTTGATTAGATTGATATTTTTTAATTAGATTATTGACTAAATAATGTCATTCGTTCATTTTTTTATATTTGCTTTGATTATGTGACCACAAAATCGATATAAAAGTGCAATCAAAAAACTGTAAAAACAAATAATGTGTTTTTCTATCCATATATTTGTGTGAAATAATAAGCGCCTGGCACGAACGTGTCGAAATAAAAAAAAAATCGTACAAATGCGATTATAAAAGTCGTCCATTGATGAATTTGATTAATGATGATTGCTGTGTATACAGAAACAAAAAGTTCTTGTGTTGAAGTCATTTATTGCCAGCGACAGAAACGGAGATAAAATACTGTTCTTATAAGGGTAGAAATGCATTTTTGCATCGAATATTTCAATTAGATGCGAACAGCTGCTTAAAGACTTTTGTCATTTTCTCTCAGCTTGATATAAAACGAAAATTATTATGCAAAAAAATGCGTAGCATGTCGAGCCACTATTTTGCTTAATAAATATTGACTGTAATTTTGTTATAATAAAATTATATGAAGAAAATACGAATTTATCGCATACACAAAATTATGTTATTATACTGTGTGTGTGTGTGTGGTAATGGGAAAAAAATCCAATTTGTGCCCCGTAGAATTAAAGAAGGAGAAAAATATATAATAATATAACGACTGGGATATATCTGTGTCTGTGTGTGTGTAGGTCAGGTTTAGGCGTCGAACAAAGGCCTCAGTAGTACATCAGCACCTACTTGTTCTTACATAATCGGTGGGCCGACGTATAAACGACCTGATGAATGTTGTGCTAAAGGAATACACATGATGTGCCAGCGGTCCTCTTTGAACTGCATTCATTCCAAGTGTGTTGTTGTTATATGTTGCGGCCCTTATATTATTATACAAAATCAAATCCGTCTCGTGCCACCCAAAAGGAAACGGAAGTGAAGATCAAGCTTTTAACTAATTAAGATGTTATTTAATTGGATACACTTTATATTTTCTTATTCGTTATAGGAATTGTGCAAAAGAAATGTTCGTTAAATGTAATAATAGAAATAATGTATACCTAAATAATCTTTTCGTTTTCATAATATAAATATATGTCTTTTATAATGGATAAATAAAAATGTAACTACGTTTTGCTTACGTCATTAAAAAATTCAATTAAAATAGTTGTTTGTAGAAAAATGTGTCAGAGAGGCATGGAAGAAAAAAAGATTTCAATACATTATTTACAAATACGAAAATACACTTAAAAATTCTATAGTTTGTTAGTAACAATAGAAACTACCTGCTTCATCATGGTGGAGTTAAAACATTCATATATTTATATATGTATTATATATTTTCTTGTATAATAATACCAGTCCTACCATAAATACAGATAATATTAAAAACGTCAAATAAACTTTCCAATTTCTACCTAACTTCCAAATCCAAACTATTAGGCAACGGAAGAATGAAAAAAGTATAATGTATAATAATATAATAGAAAACAAATGCAATGGCAATATGTGCATAACTAATGAAACAACATGAGATGGAAACAGTTTGATTGACATTTGAGTATACCACCATGGTATACCATGCGAAGCAAAAAAAAATCAGTTTTCTTGGAAGGACTTGAAAATATATTGATTCTGTGGCTCCAGCACACCAACAACAGTGTGGGTCTAAGAAATTATCGCTTATGACCAACCACGCAGATTTCTAATCTATACACTATATCCAAACAGAACCATTGACTCATTTTATAACCACATAATATACAAAACAAAAACGTCTTTGTTTGTAATATACCTTATAAATATGAAAAATTTCATTGAAATAATAAATATTAATGGTATAAAATTTCCATGAACAACAATTTTGTGTGTGCGAATTGCAAAAGTTTATATTTGAGATAAATACGTATATTTAAAAATGATTAAAAATTGCAAAATTATACAAATTGAGTTGATAAAACTAAAGTTTCAAAAAGTTGCAACATCTTCTCAGCTCCAACTTCAGATTGAGCTTTTGTTCAGTTGTTTGGTTGTACAAACATATGGAATGTGGGTGGCCCAAGTTGTCTTTCAGTCAGAATAACAGATGTCAGTCTACATTAGTAAGTATTTGGAAACGTTTTTAAACGACTACTAATGGTGCCCAAATTGAAACAGCGACGATTCTTTGGAATTGGTCTCAGACTGTTACAGGTCGTAAATCTTCTTATCGTTGGCTTTATCACTGTTGGTCTGTTGGTGTTTTGACTAAAAGTCCCCAAGGCTCATCAGACATAGATTATACAGTACAGGTATCTAAACTAATATTACAGCACTAGAGACAAGTAGATTAACAAATTATACAGTCTGTTTCTCATATATTTGTGACGCCTTTAAAATTTTTCTCTTGAAACTTGAACAATTTTAAGAAAATCTCTTATCATTTTTAAGTTGACGTATATATTAGAAAAAAAACCAGATGATTATCTTTACATTAGAATGAAATGAGAAAAAAATGGAAAATGGACATAGTTAATGAAAAGGCATTCTTGTATATCAAGTAGTCATTCAATGATGCATAACAAGCCAATTTGTGCCAATCAGCCACACTTAGTCCGTGTCTAATATATATTCCCTCAGTATATATCCAATAAAAAATCTACTAGTCACCACCATTTGCAAATAATTACAGCTAGAACGGTCCAATTTTAAAATTTTTTACTTAATTAAACCTTTGGGACATGAACAATACTTAATTTGTGCTGTAGAGTCGTTAAACGTATAATCCCAATTTGCTTAATTTAAACTTTGAGTCATAAATTTAATGCAACAAACTATTCTACGAACATAATATAATAATTTAATCTTGATATATCCATTGTATATAGCAGAATATATTTTTGTTGTAAATATTGTTAAGCTTTTTTTTTAATGAATTGTAAATAAGAAAACATTTCATAAATCATAAATATAAACATCGTAAAAACCGTATCGAAAGTATATGGTAAAATTGTATAAAAGCGCCCAGAATTTTCCGTATTTTTTAAATCATTTTTTTTGTGTTGTTTGGAATTGAGAAACATCGATGCGTAAGAAATATGTATTTAAAAAGTAAACAGAATGAAAATATTTCTATAGATTTCTATTTTGGAAATGAATTTCTTTTAATAATAATAAAATAGCCACTTTAGACGTCAGGCCCCCTGTTATATTAAAGAGTGGAACTTAAATTGAACAACTCACAATATTATTTAAAAAAAATAAATTCATATATGTATACGTGTATAATCCCATTATGATTACAATCTAGTTTTAGAAAAAATTCACTTGATAAGAAAGCCGTTAATATTTACATAATTGGTTCTCAAATTTCGGGTTACCTGTAGAAAATTTATCCTTAAATAGGATCTTGAAATATAGGAAACAGACCATTTTTGATAAACAACCATTCTGTCTTAATTTTAACAAATATGACCTAATTTAAGTAAATTGCTTTTATAAGCAACCAACTTGATTGCACATTTACGCGTATATTATACTTGAGCATGCAAAAATTTCTCATAATAATTAATTCATTTTATTAAAAAAGTAATAAAAATTCGTTTTGTAAACTGAACAACAAGTATTCTGATTGTTATTTTTGAGGTATTCTCCTTGAACAAATATTGATATACCTACTTGGGGAAAACGAAGTAAGCGTGGTTGAGTTGTTAACAATACGATTGACCAGTGAAAGAAATATAAGGGTGCGAGCCATTCGATAGTGTACAAATATATCTGCCTCATTTCATTCAATATAATGCAATTCGTTTGCCTTTCACAGAAATCTTTTTTTATACAATTTAATATACCTACGTATATATTTTAATATTCCCCACTTTGTTCATTTTTCATCGTAATAAAAATTATATTTATGAGTAATAAACGGTATTAAGATAAGAAATAAAATGTATATAATAAATTAACCACATTTTTAGTAAGGTGTTTTTTTTTTTAAAGCATAATCTGCATAAATGTTTATAATACTTGAAAGAAGAGAAGCAGATTTTGTGGGTAAACGAATACTGTGGAATAAAATATATAAGAAGTCGTGTTTTCCCCAAGCAGAGGTGGAACTTTACTGAGGTTTCCGCAAAACATAATCCGATATATATATCAGCTACAGATTTTTTACACCATATTAAAGTGACACACGCAAAATGCATTGATATACAACATTGTCATTATCCATGTGTGGATTGATTTCTTCTTTTTAATTTGTCACACCTAGACCAGTTACGCAAGCAATACCTATAAGACAATGACACCCACACACCTTTTTGCATAAAACAGGTTTTTTTATCGTCAATAACCCTTCATACCCAATATTCAACTTATATAACTAATACGAGTACCTACTCGTATATTTTATTCCATTTTGCCCAATATTCAACTTAATTATACGCACTCAATTGCCAGCTTAATCAATTGGTTTTTATCGCACAGAACTGTCAAATTTTGTATTTTCTTGCATAAAACTGTCAAAGTTTGCTAAGCAACGTAACGTTGTCTCTAGCAACACTACTTTAACTAAATTCATATCAAACAATAAAATTCGCGCCATGTAAATTATTTCCATATTTTTATTCAAAAATATCTTTTAAACCAATTAAATGTAAAAGTGGAATAAAACGTTACCTATATGTAACACTGACGTAATTAAAGCCCTTCGTCGAATTTTAAATTTCATTCTTGCTATAATCTATAACATTACGCCCTTGATACATAAATAACTATATAATACTCCTAATAAATATATAATAAATAAACGTTGATAGATTTTTTATTCATATTTTTATTAGGTTGTAATTCAGCTCAGTAACAATGCATATATGTATGTTGTGCTCTTCGTCTCTTCGTGTACGATGGAGTCGACTCCTCTAAGTTGAGCTAGTTCCTCACAATATACATGTATATATGCATATAGTTATGTAGTAGTCGCGCCCCAGACGATTCACGCTTGGTCGGTACCAATTCAGAGCCAGAATTTATCCTATCAATTTCTGCCCGTTGAACCGGCAAAGAGCTGCTGCTGCTGCTGTTCCCTCTTCTACATCTACTATACATGCTCCCCGTCTCCATCTCTCCCGATATCCCCCATGAAAATGCCACGCTACTCTACTATATACAGCATCACCACCACCACCACCACCACCACCAACCGCCGCTATATACTATATACCATCACCGCCTCATTACGGCAATGCACGCCGGATGGACCGCCATCTTGTTCCGCTTGCCGTGATTTTACATGTCGTTTGTGTTTGTTTAATCATGCGACATTAATCCGTTAGTAGAAATTTATAATTGGACTTTGGAGAAAATTTTCTGAAAGAAATATTTAAGTTAATGAACTTTTCCGATATATTATTATATAATATCCAATTCTTCTGCATTTGCTTGAAAAATGTATATTGTGTTTGAAGAAAAAAAAACTGTATTGTATAATAAGTATTAAAAATTTTCCTTATTTTCTTTTTTGTCGTGTTGTATAACATGTAATATTATATATATGTATATGACCTTATGTACACGATTCTTGGCAGGATTCCTTGGAGATTTTCTCTTATAGGATTTCTGGAATATACGAGTACATACGTATATATAAGAGTTGGGCGAGTTTTGGGGGATGGGGCGGTTCAAGACTGTGTGTGTGGATTGCCGTCCCCGGTCTGATAGTATTTCATTATCCTGGGAACGCAATAAGCTTGCCATTTCGAAGTTATTGCATGCAAATTCCAAAGTCGAGTGCCTCGTCTCTTCAGACTCCAATGGACGGACGTTCGCCCTTTTTTCCAATAAAAGAAAACTAAACAAGATCCCTAAAGAATTTTCTTCAATTTTAATGGCATCAGTCTCCGGACCTCCGGTACCAATATAAGCGGAAACCATTGGATATATTTTCATTGCAAACATTTTTTTCTCACAAAACTGATTAAACATCCACTTTTAACGTAAAATAATAAACTTTTTTTAATACTAATAAAGTTACTATCTATTATGTAGGTACTTTTATCATTTATCTGGTGAAAAGATAAGTTAATGTATTTTTTTTCGAAAAAACTGTGTTAAATAAATATTCTAATAATGTATATATAAATTATATAATAAATTACAGTATACAAATACGTTTCACAACACATAAATTAAAAAAGCTTCTTTAAATTAGGCGTGTATGATCCCACGATTGACTGTTCTTTTTTTATATATTTTCAACTTGATTCAACGGATACTTTTTAGTTAAATTACGAGGTGACAAATTTCAAACCCGTCTCATTGTAGAGGCAGACATTGTAGTTAAAGTGTCAATCACAGCATCTGTTGTAGACCAATTCATTTTTACAGACACTCTTTCTGTTATATTAATCAGTTGTGAATTGATCGACTGGAAGTTCATTAATTTGAACGGTACAAAAAGTATATGGTACAAAATTTAATTTTTTTTTATACCTAATAATAGGTGGGGTGTGCACTTATGTAATACATTTTGAAAATTGAAAATGGTACAATGTCAAGTTGGATCAAAGCAGGTGTTTATTTATGAAACGATTTTTTTTTAATTTCAAATTATATTTGATAATCCCTGGGTGGACAGGTTTTTATTTTTATTTTTTTCGTGAATTGTAATTTAACTTTGTAAGTAAATTAATGTTTAAATCGTAACAAACGGTAAACAAACATTTCCCAAAAGAAATTATATGTATATTACGTATACATATATGTTTGTAGGTAGTTGGAAACTTATTGTTAAATAAAGTTCAACTTGAAATTAGAAAGAAGTTTCGCTTATGTGTATAATAATATGTGCACAAAAATAAACAGGAAGTATAACAGATTCAGAACATCATGCACATATATATGTATATTACCTTGCAGGTCCCTTATTGTACCTTTTTCACTTACAACACAAAGACACACCATTCATGTGTGCCAGTATGGCATATACATTTAATGTTATAGTACAGAGGATGATAAAACACACGTACAAACAGAGCACGTCATCCATATGGAGAAATATTGACAAAAAGGGGATCTTCGAAGCACACAGCTACTTAACATAACTAAACAAAACGCCATCTTGACTTGTATTAGTAACGCCAAATGGAGTTCGTCAGGTTCATATATAAACGGGTTTCACAACAAACACCACCCGCATTTTCATCCAACTCGTGTATAGACTTTTCTTCCAGTCAGGAAACAGGGAGAAAGTTTTATTTTTCCTGTTTTGTGTATATGTTATTTTTACGTATTCTTTACCTTTTCTGCTATATTGGACACTCAGCAGGCAAACGTTATTCTAGTATTTTAAGCTCGAATAGTTTCGTTCAAGAAAGAGTCCCTAGTATTATGCATACTAAAGGGAACGTAGTAGTAAAAAAAGATTGGAAATGAAACTGTTGACTGATATTCACATTTTTACAATCAGACGATGTAAACGAGACCAACGAAAAAGATCAAGAGAGCTTTAGAGGAATTCTCATTGGATTCGAATTCGAGACGACGATCTCCACTTGCACACAACTTTTCTCTCTCTTTTTGCATTACAAATTGTTTGAAATATACATATACCTACGCTCTGTCCGGAATATACTTGCCGGTCTGATTGTAAGTGTCACAATTAAAAACAGAAAATAGAAGTATGGAATACATTTGGTGAAAAATGATATAGGTACGAGTATATTTAAGGAGTTACCAGGCGAGTTAAGTTTACAATTTCTAAAGAATTTCTTAGAATTCAGGAAAGTATGAACTTCTAAGGCAATTAATGCAATTATATCAGTCTTAAACTAATTTGACAAATTTAGATAATATTAAAAATGTCCCAAAACATTTGCTGCAACTTTTGCCTATTCATTTATTGTCCATTTAAATCATTTTTAACTTTTATTACACAGTATATACGTATAGTTATACAAAACTCGTTCAAATTAAAAACCAAAATAAAATCGATTTACTTAATCTTCGTGTCTTTTTCATGAGAATTTTGACCTGTGAATTGTAAAATTTCACCCTTTCGAATTTTTATAACATTGTTAATTTGCACAGACAAATTGCTAATAGAAGATCACCCTTGCGTAGGTAATGAAAGTCGATGTAATTTCAAGTACCTTAAATCTGGCCCGATATATGGTATGTACGTGTGTGCATATATACGAGTTTTTAATCATACTGAGGGGGCCCCCATCTCTTTGTATTATGCAAACGCCGTAATTTCCCATCTTTATCAACCCTTACCAATTGCTCAAATTGATTTGGCAATATAACGACTAGGGTTGGTATGTATATAATATTAGTAGGGGTGCTTTTCTACTACTAATAGATGGGGTCGATTCGGTCACATGTATCCATCGAATAATATACATATACATATATATACTTATGAATTATTATATCATAACTGGTATTATATTCGTACAATGCAAACAATGTGGAAAAATATTTGGGATAAGAGATGGGAGAACTTATTTGGTTGTTTGGGGATGGCTTTGCTATATTATAGAGTGTTTGGTTAACCGGAGTCAGATGCACAAGTGGTTGTTATTAATATATTTAATGCTTCGCTTATTCTATTATATGGTGTTAAATACACTTACCCCATAGATTTTTTTTCACGAAAAAAAATCAGGTGAATTATTTGTTCTGAAAAAACATTCTATACTACAAATATCAGATAAATGGGAATAAAATTCTTCATCATGAGAAATAATCAGTGAATGTCTCTTGTCTTTTAAATAAATCTTGTCGGTAATGATGGATAAGGATATATATAGCAAAAAACTAGCTGTATCAACATTATGATCATCTATTTACTACAACAACCACTTTTTCCAATGTTATTTCATTATTGGCAATTATTAATAAACATTATTGCAAGTCATATACAGATATCGTTTTATTTGCCTAATTATTTAGTCTGCAGTACGTTTTTCTTCTATAGAATTGTTAAAATACTTTTCCAATACAATTGTAATAATGTATTTACAAAACTGTTAATCATAATACGTCGTAATTTAATTAGCCAATTATTTACGATAATAATTCATTTGTAAATTCTCGACTAAATGAAAAATATCTGTTGATTTTTTTTACATATATAATACAAGTATATAGTTTAATATTAAAGCTGATGCCATTTGCAAGTGGTGGAAGGGCCTCCGGTAAGTCATATTGTTGTGAATGCGACATGTTTATCTTATCTGGCATGACAATCTGGCGATCAGATGGGCCACCCCTTCAATTCCCACAATTACATACAATGGATCTGTTCAATTTTAAAAAGCATAATTACGGATAATCTCAATGATATAAAGAATCGGACATATGTGATGTCACATAGGGATTTTTTTTAAAACTAAAACTAGTATATGAAAGCGCGTGCCGTTGCGGACGAGACCCCTTCTTATCTGTTGTGTATGTGTATGTGTGTGTGTATGATGCCCCCTGCTCTTTTATCTCTTTTTGGTTCTCCTCCATATAGAAGCCTATATAAAATGATGTATGCATATACATTGTGTGTGCATTTGTATTTGTTTGGATTACAACCGTTGTGACATGATACACATGCACAGTTTACACACTATCATATTTTGTGTTAACATTACATAAATATGGTTAAAACTACATCAAAACAATACAAAAGAATCTTTCACTATAAAAAAACATGGATTTTATTTTCATTTTATAATATTTATAAATTGTATTAAGGAGTGCGATAAGCCTGTTTATCTACATCTATATTTTTGAATAAAAAAAAATGGGTAATCCATCAATCACGATATAAATGTGTCAGATTTTTATTGAATTTGTTGTGATAAATAAATAATTATAAAAATCGTCTGACAGATGTTAATTAATTACAAAATGTGTGTTAAAGGCTAATACACATATAGTATTTGGAATGTTTTTTTCTATGTGGCATTTTTACCAATAGGGAATTAGAGAATTTGCAAACTTCCATCATCAGGTGTGGCACAAAAGCAATGGTTGGAGGAGGGTAGTTGTAGGTACGTCGTTCGCGATGCCTTGGGCTAGTTGAACTTCAAAGAGATCTGCAACTGACAGTTCATATAAACTGTAAGCAGAACCGTAACTATACTGGCTACAAAACAGGTACCTGATCTCCCTAATACACTACCTCCAGGTCACATGGAAACCCTCTTCACACAATTTTTTGTCTTGAAATTTCCAAATCCCATATAGAAATATACGATTTATAAAATATATAGCATCAGACAGAAAAGTTATACAACTATATATGTTTGTCTTGAATCGATTGAATTTTAATTGAAAAAAATGTTATTCAAATATACAGTCGAAATGTCACAAAAATAAAAAAAAATGAATTCTTTGTATATGTATATAATTCTTGCTTTGTCTTTTGTATCAGACATTTAGAGGTAAAACTTGTTTTTTGGAACAGTACCAGTACAATAAAAGTCTATAGTAATTAGTTGAGGAACTCGTTAAGGTCTGGTTTATTTTATTTCAATGTGTATGTATTATATGTGTGTGTATATGTATATGTGTAAATGTGTGTGGGTTTTGATAATTATAGGTCCGAGCGGAAGCTGCGCCAACAGTGAGCCTCAGGCAGACCTTCTGAGAACTAACAAGGTTTCTTTGTCGTTTATATAATAAATTACATCTTCGACTGCCAAGAATTGTTCTCTTTCGTTATGCCTGGAAGCTGTTCGACAGAAAATATCACTGATGAAATATTTATTAAAATTTTCTACCAATTTTTCTTCATCTCATCGTATATAATACAAATAATCCAGATATGTAATAATAAATAATAATAATAAAGATTTAAAGAATATAGATAAAATATGGATAGGTACTTGCATATATTCAAACTTGATTTAATTTAATTATCGGGTAACTTGTTATTGCTGATTTTTAATATTAAATTTTATTCTCTGCACACCTGTAAAAAGGTCATCGAATCAACATGATTTAATTGTCAGTCATTAAATGCAAAAACATTACGTTTCCATGTACGACTCGGCCTGTCAATAAAACAGCATGTTGTTAAACCAGATATAAAAGAAATCAAACTTAAAAAATTCTTAATTATTAGATAAGGTGGAATTTAATTAATGATATTGGAACAATATAATCTTGTCTGTTCAGATTTAGTATTTCTAAGAAGATGATGGACATACACATGTTCATTTATAATAATCGTAAAATGAATTTTATTGTTAGAAAATTGATGGGACTAATGGGTATAATATCAATTTATATGCCATGTAACATGACGATTTAAACATTTCATTGTCTTGTTGTTTCTTTTTTAACATTTCTCTTAAATAAAACTAATAAAAAAATTTATATATTATAACGGGATGTCTGATTTACTTGGTATGCGTAAAATAATGGTTTTTGATGAATTTTTGATACCCAAATGATAATTTCCATATGAATATAATATAGGAAACAAATCTGCACAAATTTAATATTAGCTTTTAAGTCATAAATTAGTACAATGTTGCATATTATACCTGTTGTATCTCAAGTGTAATAGCAATAATAACATCGTAATAGAAGGATCGCGTGCAGTAGCAAGGTGTGGTTGAAATAATTAGCGCATTAGGGCACTCCGCCCAAATGATTCACGCAACTATACTCATAATAATATATGTTCAAGTTTTCTTTAAATTTTTTGAATACAACAATAGATTTCGACACATTTACACCTTATTAACCAAGAAACATCTTCCTATGCTGTTTGAATTTTTTTTGGAAAGGGTGAGTATTTAGAAAATAAATGAGCAAATCGCGCCCGAAATGATTATAATTAATATCGTTATAAAAGTGAAATTGGCACACACACATAAATTCACATAATATAGTCTATATAGAGAGACAATGATGGGTAAGACGATATGTTTAGTCACGCGTTCCTTTGATTTGCATGTTTCTAAACTAGACCAATTATATGTCTCTCTATTTGTCCGCTTTGATGCGCCGTATTTTTATTTATACATTTCGTTATGTATCGTTAACGCAAAGAGACGTTCACTGTGTACGAATCGTGTCTCTTCAAAGTGGAATTAGACACGTTATATTAATTATCAACACACCGTATTTTGTGATGTGTTCTCTTCATTATTTCGTACGTAGTTTAGTAACTATATACACATCATTTTATACAAGCTGGACATTTTTCATTATGTTTACTAATGATGCGGTGTCCCTTATTTTGTTAATTAAAGCAATGTTATGGTTCTTCTGTTATATTTGAAGCTAAACGTTTCCAGTTACAATATACGTATATTACTATATATACTCGTATATTCAAACTAAACCACCACCAGACAAACCTCGTTATTATTACATATTATTATTTTCTCTACTTTTCATTTATACAATTTTATATAAAATAAAATAATAATAAACAGTTTTGAAGCTGCTGCCAGCGCACTTGAATAATAATAATAATATTTAAAGAGGGAATTATTATCATTTTCATTCTTTTGTGAAAATGTTCGTCTAATTCTAAAATACTCTTTTATAATGATATAATGTTATAAGAAGTGTATGTGCATGAGGTAAAAATACATATATGTATGTGTGTAGTAGGTAGTTGCAATTTAAAAATGTCTCTGCAACAATAAAAGTAAATAATGATTTTCCGTTACATGGTTTGCAATACTGAGAGAAGTAGAATTTTAGTGGATATTTTCTATAACCTAAAATAGTTGTCAATTTTTTCATAGATGTGTTTCGAAGATATATTTTCTTAAATATACATTTAATGGATATTTTATTATTAGTACAATGTTGTTAACTTGTTATAACCAATTTTTAGTGAATTTGTATTATACATTGTATATTTAAATTTAATTGAAAATATAAAATGTCATCTAATTTCAAAATTTGATTGACAATCGGTAACACGGAATTTTGTCGCCAACCACGCAGTGAGTACCACACAAAATCTGGTGTGCACATAGAATTGAGACAGACTTTACATATTATTTTTCTAAAACCAATAAATGAATAGAAAAAGTGTTGTAGCAAATGTTTTCAGACAGAAAATATTGTCTAATTCGTCAAATTCGTTTGACTGATATAATTATTTAAGGGTAAAATCTCCCTTGAAGTATACTCCTATATTTTAAAAAAATCTTTAGAAATTGTAAACTTAGCCCGCCTGGTAACTCCTTATCTTAAATATAATATGTATACCTATACCATTGTTCAACAAATTTATAATCCATGTACATTCTATCTTTTTCTAATTTCTATTCATAATTGTGACGTTTATGATCGTAGAGGCATTTTTAAATTGCGACTACTATAGTACATAATACGGGCCCAAATATTTGTTCTTAATTATCAAGTCCTCTTTTATATTATTTTCTGCATGTGTCCCCACGAATTTAAATTAAAATTGAGCAGCAGCAAAATACGGTGTGTGCTCTTTATGTCATACATATACATATATGTATGTATATATCTGATAATGGTGAGATGAAGAGAGAAAAGCTATGCATGGAGCAATTGAACCAAATTGATGAGTCACTTGCAAAATAGAAGATGCAGCAGAAGAGAGGCTGCTGCTGTTATGCTGTAGGTGGGGTGGTGTTATGGGGAGATGAAAATGGGCGAAGGCGGCGAGATCAAAGGAAACCGCCCCCCAAAACAAATCGGGACCGGGGGTGGGCGCCATTACAACATCTCAATGCTCATTTAGACATTCCGAATATATTTTAGTTATTATGATCGCTATTATCGTATAATAGATATTATAATATCAATTGATTTTAGCGATTTTTAAAGAAATAATATAATGTTCAGGAAAAAGTTATTTTAAAAATGACAATGTTCTAATGAAAAACATATATGATACCAAAAAAAGACATATAAAACTGTGTCGCCTGTAGTATATATGTATTTCTTTTAAACATTTCATTATGCATTTTTTTTGTTCATAGCTGCAATAACAGAACACAGATGTTGTTTCCTAATTAAAAAGAGCACATCCAGTGTACAAAATGATAACTGACTAAATGTACACATACATTTCTGTCTCTACAATACATGTATACATGTTTGGTGGTACATAATATACTTTCTTTCTCATTCAGTAATTATCAACTGGCAGTATGTGGCAGCAAAAGCGAACACACATCACAAAAAACTAAAAATCGGGACTTGAATTAAAACAAAGGCGCCTCGCCAGTCTCTAATTAGGACGCATTGTCGAGTACTGCGTGTTCAGTTATATTTTAAAAGAACAAGCTTTCAAAATGTGGAGTGTGTTGAATTTACCTTATACTGTACTAGTCTCTCTTTCATTCGTCTAATGACTTAACTGAATTCATTATGTGCTTTTTCGCCCTTGTATGCTATATTTCTCAAAATGTACCGCTATACATGTTATGTGACACATAACGCACATTGTCGACAAGCTCTTAACATTTTTTTTTATTTCAATAAGTCGTCAACTAATTCAGAAAAATGTGTATTCAAGTATGGAAATAAAACAGAATTTTCTTTTAAAATTGCTCAACAACTATTAGAAAAAAAATTATATAAATGGAATGATTTTAATGAAGAAGATATTTTATAATATGTGCATTTTGTTACGGTTAACTTTTAAT
Source organism: Oryzaephilus surinamensis (assembly GCA_004796505.1). NCBI lineage: Eukaryota > Metazoa > Arthropoda > Insecta > Coleoptera > Silvanidae > Oryzaephilus > Oryzaephilus surinamensis. The sequence continues at coordinate 51,490 of SSSI01007657.1, read as the reverse complement.
AACTACCATTAATAGAGGAAACAATACATCTTGATGCCTTTTGCGTACACAAAACTGTACAATGTAATTTATGATACAAAAATATAATTAAGATTGTATATAATACGGAGTCGTATATATTTATAATGTTAGATAAGACAAAGTATAAATAATTAATTTTCTCTTATTTAATTAACACCATTCCTTATTTTCTTTGCTATTTTATGATGAAATGAAAATGCAGAATAGATATATATGTATATGTTTATATATACCATACTAATGACTTCCAGTATAGCATTAATGTAGACATAATATTCTTTCCAACAGTTACAAGACTAATTAAAAATTGATTCTGATCTTTTATACATTGAATAAACAGGCCTGTAATTGCCAGTAGATGTAATTAGTTAAAATTAAGTTTTCTATGTAACAAGAACTCTGCTACTGACATTTGATTAATCGGAACTTGAAAAAAATTCTTTTTAGCTGGTAAATGTTCTAAAGATTTATTTTTTGTCTTAAAAAACAACACATTTATAATTAATATTATCGGATAAAGTAATTTCCATAAAAAAAACCAACAAAAAAAATTTTTTTCCACACATAGGTGTAATCCGTGTAATATATGAATTAGAGATAGAAAATTGTAAAACTTCTTGTTATCTTGAATATTTCACTATTGAGTTGGCAAATTTGTGCAATGTGTAATATTGGGGGTATTTGAATTCCTGAAAGTCGTAACTATTCGGGCGGGGCGCGCGATCGTTTGGAATTTCATCAGTTTCAGCAGCGACCGGAAAAGCATCATCGCCCCCCAAAAACCCCCTAACTATACTACTGTTGCTGGTCAAATCTGTGTTGGCTTGTTACAACTCTGTGCTGAAAGTCACTCGAGTGTATTGTAATTACCCCAACTGATTAAAATAACTTCAAAGTGGGAATCTTGTTATTAGATACTTTTAAGCACATCTATTTCGTCATTGCAACACGAAAATCCGATCATATTCCTATCAACATTTCAGATCTTTCAATGTTTTCCTCTTTTATATGTATAACTGGCTCGATTTCGTATTATAACATTTTCCGACGAGTGCTTTTATATACGAATTTCTTTTTTTCTCACCATCTATAGGATTTTTTATATTTTTCTTAATTAAAAGGCGTGCGAGAAAAATATTTCTTTGAGTATTCATTTTTAATCAAATTAAATATCTCAAATATATTTTATGATCCTATATAGAATAAATAAAAAAAAATAAAGAACTTAAATAGGAATTATATGCATGTGCATGCTTACAACGGCGACGACGACGTCGACGACGTCTTCGGCAACTAATAAAATTTCTACAGATGCGTTACTGTTGGATTGTATTATGTTATTTATAAAGTCTTTGAAGAATGCCGCCTCTCAGGATGGAAACGTCGTTTCGTTATATACAGGGACGCCAACCGACGCCCATTTTATATATCCTTTGCTTGTTCATTCACTTTTGCTGGACAAATTTCACAAAGAATACTGTTTCAACTTAGTTATTTGATGATGCTTATGGTGACAGTGGCTTTTATTACTTGTTCTATACTGTTCTTTTACCAACACCTGTGTTTCTTTTTTTTTTTTCATGCTCATAATGTATGAAAATTAATATTTCAACGGCAATTATACACGAACTCGTTCTTACTTTACTGAGAGGGAATAATTAAGTCCTTTATATTAATTTTGTATCATGTTAACTTCTATATATGTTTGATGCAAATTTTTAAATGTCTTTCAATTAATACGATTCTACCAAATAAAGTATAAAGTTGAAAGTGACGTGATCATTCCCATCAATGTTACATGTATATGTAATTATTTAGTTGGCAGCTATTCTAAGAAATAAACATTAACTTCTTCACTCTAATCATTTCCTTTTGCCTGAAGAAATTTAAATTCATTCATAATCTTTTCATCTAACCTTTCATCAACAACTTTTGTATATATATATGAAGAAACCTTTTTTAATTTACAGTTTTTACCTGCCCATATTATAATCTTATTTCGCATAATTAATTTTGAGTATGTAATTGGAAATTTTTATTAGTTCACTTGTTTGGTATACACTGACTTGTGTAAAGTATGTTTGTGATTGGAAAAAAGTACGTGACTGCCCACACAAGTCTGGGTAATAATATTTGGACAATAAAAAATAAAATCGGTAGCAGAGTGTAGTAGTTCCCCATCTAATCAGCATACAATGGGCCATAGTCTGGCATGACTCTGGTATAAATAAACCCAACGTCAACTAGCAAGAAGTTCAATTTTTCTTGGTAGTCGTTTTTCAACTCGAATTGGAATTCTGTATTGCATATACGATATAAATTACAATCTATATATTAACCCATAACTTTTTTTTACTGAATAAAAAATGCTGGTAAAAATATTTATTGATTTTTCTTATTTGTGTGTGTTTGGAAATCGTTCAGCAAGAAACCGTAAATCTTATATTGCTAAGTGATCGAAAATGATTGGTGAAAGTAAACACAGGGTCTGACCACATCCGTTCCGGACTCTCCTGAAATCCAGGGATAAGTGTCCAGCCCATTATCCTGATTGCTCGTCCTTACGCTCACCGCTCTAATCCATTTATATGGCTCCTTCAACAAATCTCTTCATTTCCTTTTTACGTTCTTTTGTAGCAATTGAAAAACCCACCCCTCTGACAAACACTTACACAATTTTAACAGCCATGAACAATAATTTACGTTAGTGCTCTCTCCTTCAAATATCTTCACAGTATATATTTATGATTATTCGTCAGGCGATCCACTCTCGACTTATTGAAAATTTAACATTGTTAGTGTTATATAGTTAAAAGTAAACATACTTTACATTTAATTATTAAGTATTATATTTTAAACGTTGATAGGTGATAATAGAGATGAAAGAGCACATGCTGTTTAATAACAGAGCATTTGCGAGATGATCTTATTGATAGATAAAAATGCATTTAACTATATTATATACATTATAAACATTTGATAAAATACTGTTGATAAAAGGCACTATTGATGGACATCACATATAATGCCGTAACCTTATGTCAACAGGGGAATGAATGTGTAAAACATGATGCTCCATTGTACAATGATGTGTCCTCATCAGAATCATAAAGGTCGCATGACGGACGGGCTTTTAGCAGAATGAATCTCCCCTATATATAATGCATATATATAGTTGTTGTTATAGTTGTCATCAATACGTAGTATATGTATCTGAGAGAGATATGTTCCACAGAGAATATAATTAATATAGTCGCATAAATGTTCTCTCATATGTGTATGTGGAATAGATGCCCCTCTAGCAATTGGCCAAATTACATATCTCTGTGACATACCAGATTGCAGAGGGTTTATTACTCTGTATTTAGACTACATGGCATATACGATGGATTAGGTAGATAATCTTTTTCTATATAAAAAATATATAAAGGCTGGGTTTAAATTTAAATTCACTGTAATATACTATTGTCTAAGTGAAATTTTTCATTTTCACTTAAAACAATGAATATTTATTAGGAGGAATTCATAATTAAATTTTCAATTCCTTAAAAAACAGTTCTTTTCCAATAATGGCAAAATGTAACATCAGAGAGTACAATTTTGTGGAATGTGAAATATAGTAGGGGGTGGTACGACTATGACGACTACTGTGAAGTGAAAATGCAAAAGGGCAGAGAAAGCTAGGGCATTTGCAATTCCTTTTCCCTTTTTTCTGTATATTTTTGTGTGCCGATGTGACTGAAGAGGAAATCCATGTATATATGTATGTATGTATTTGTGTTCGTGGTAGTGAAATTATTTTTATCTCTACTCTCTTGGTTATATATATATATATATATATGGGAGTGAAGAGGGACCCCGTTGATCTTTGTCTTGCCTTTTCCCTTCGTTCGGCCGTTTGGTCGGCGCTCGTTGTCGACGACGGCTGCTTCATTACGGCGGCCATTTGCATTTAACGAGTGTACTCGCGACTAAAAAGAAGTCCCGTGCCTGTTTTAAAATGTAAATTCAAACGGAGCTGTGCTGTGTGCTCTTGATGAGACGTAAAGAAGAAGGGTACAAACACCAGTCCAGATGCCATTTTCATACATAAGCCGTCTTATAATCTTCACGCCTTGCTGTGCAACTTTTTATATTACAAAATGAGCTTTAAGTTTAATTAGAAAATAATTGTTACTTGTTTACTCTGTGCATGTAGACGTTGGTATAGAGTTGGAGGGAATGTTTGGAATTTGTCACATAAGTATTTATTTCCCGAGCTAATGAGAGTTATTTAACATTGTAACAAAACACGTGCATAATTATAAAAATAATTACCTACTGTAGCACCTACATGCTAAAATTGAGAAAAAATATATAATAGACAGTAGCTGATAATCACGCGCTTTGTAAATACATGCATGTAAAAACAATGCTTGTGGAAAGTGTAGTGTTTCACATTTCACTCCACACGACACACAAATAAACACTACACACATACATATTATTACCTTATGCTTTTAAAATCTTCCTATCCACAATATGAATAAAAACAACCCTTTTGTTTATAGTGTTTTTTTTTCTAAACTACAAAAAGTTAATGTAATTTGGAAAATGTTTGTCGAAATCAATATTTTTAAGCACCCTTCGAACGTGCGGTTTCAAGATTTCGTAGATAAGACAGCTTTAAAATATCGCGAAAGCTCTCCAAAGGGGCTGTAAGTCGTATTAGCTCCTTTCGTTTTCTACCTGTGCATTTTACGTTCCCTTCAATCCACTTTACATATTTCTTCTTTACTACGTATATCTACAGAAACCTTATAAATAAAAAATCGGCTTTAATTCAACTCATGGTCTATAAATAGTCAAAGATGTTGACGAAAAATATAATTTGGTACTCAAAATAATTAAAATTCTATACTTATTTATTCCTTACACATAAATAAGAGAGAGAAACTTTGCAAATTTTGAATGCATTTGTTCTCTTTTAGAAATTTCGTGAATTTTAATCGTTTCAATGATTAGTCAGGGCCTTACAGGCTTTACATAATCTTGCGGGGGTAGCACGCTCATGCGCCCACACCCCGCACTTCTCCCCTGTTGCCATGACAACTGCCTCCAGCAGGATATGGAAATGAATTGAATGCATACCAACACACACACACACACATATATAAAGGGACGCATACTTTTACAACCAGCGACACATCGTTGTTCCCATTTGTTCCTACATATACATATATAGTAAATTTTTTCCCAACGCACACACATTATGAAAATGTAAACTTCTAGTCTTTAGAAGAAATTTGAACAATGAAAAGTAACAACATTCTATTTACATATTTTATTTCGGTTTTTTCTCTTTTTTTTTTTCGACTGTGTTTTAAAAATAGTTGCAACGTGTTACCAGTATATAAAACTTATATTCCTTGCACACGTCCAGGATAAATTAATGAGTGACATCGAGATAAGGGGTTGGTCGTATCGTTAGTTGTTTGCATGAATAAACAAAAGGCAAAGACAGGAAATGGACTGGACGTTTGGTATTATGGAAGCAAGTTTGCTTGCTAATGGCTTCAAGTAAATAAATCTATGAATGTTTATTCATAGATGTCAAGTGCCATATTTAAAATGTATCTATGTAATTTTTTATTATTTTACATATATAGCAAATGGTTGCAAATTAATCCTATTTATGTATATTATATAGAATATTAATAAATCAGTCGTATACATTTGGTGTATTTGGTAAATTTGTATTGAATTATATTTTGTTAGTAAATGTTTACATTCACTGCATATAACTTCTAACTACTTAGCATATTTATGTTCATCTCATCTGTTAGTTTGGTATTTTACAATGGCAAACATTTTCAGTTGTACACTTATATTTAGAACCATTGTACAACTCTAATACAGAAACGAAAAGAAAAAAGATACTGTTAAGAATTTTCTGTTGAATGATCAACAAAAAAAAATGTACAGTTATTAATTTCCAATGTAATTTTACATCATAGTACCACATTTCATATAGGAAGAGAAAAATATTTACATAAAATTTATTTGCTAGTGGGATAACAGTCAGTTAAACATTTTTAACGACTCTACCGAATATGATCTGAATGAAGCAATTTAATTTAGAATGTTGTAACTATGTATGTAATACAAACGTGTAGAATTTTTAAGTCATTAACTGTACTACATTTTTTAGATAAACAGGATTAGATAAGGTAGAATTTTTAAATAGTTGCGCTCTCTTCAGTTACATGAAATAAATTGTTGGAAACCAACAAAACAGCACCATTAATATTTTGGAAATTGAATTTGAAATTAAATGGTACCAATGTGCAAAAAGAACATCTGTGCTCTATACATATAGAGTAGACAACATTTCCCAACAATATTATCATTTATATAATATTGTTTCTCGTGTGACACGGCCTCGACGCTTGGCGTCGTCAACGTATAAAGAGAGGACGTGCGATTATTTGGTGGAGATTATTAAACGGATGAAAGGTTCACGAACAGCTTAGGTTATTTAGGGAAAATGGGCATCGAATTTTCATGCTGAGATCAAAAGCTGACGTGATAACTTCATCTACACATGGGCGGGCCCGGAGCGGCGGGGTCCGGAGCCGGGCGTCGCATCGACCGGAGAGCTATTGGTCCATCCAGCAACATGCACATGCGTATCTTTACCATTTTGCCTTTGATATTGAAATGCCTGTTTCTCCCAATATGTTGTATTTCCTAGTATAATTGGGAATCGGTAAAATGTTTTCTCATCCAGATCGAATCCATTTTTATTTCGGACCCGGTTTCCTTCATTTACCTGGCACGGATCGAAAGTTGGCGAAGAGACGACGCTGCATTCATTCTAGGCGAAATGCTTTCCGACGCTTAACAGGCTTACAATGTTATTGTCACCCTTTATTCCAGTCAAAACCATGCAAGCAGGTTCGATAAGTTGCTTTGCTAAATTTAAACTGGAGGGGCCCCATACAGTTAGGACAGGTTTTTTGTTAATAATATACATCGATTGACACAAACTGATGAAAAAATGTATTATATACTGAATTTTTTATTTATACATCCAAGTTGTTTTATGTTCAACTAAACAGAAATAATTAAATCTACAGTACGTCTAATTAACAATAAATTTAATTAAATAATAACACATTATTAGCAAAAGCAAAAAGAATACATGTTAAAAGTTAATGTAGCGAAACAGATTGATAAATGTGTATATATAAGACGAAGTATAAGAAGCCGTCACACACAAGGAAGATACATAAATGCAATGAAAAAAAATTAATATTACTTTTATATATACAATCATAGTTGTTCTAAATGTATAATTACATCTTAAATGGCTTCAATCTTTAATAATTAATTATTATAGTAATTATAAATATAATCTAGGGGCCATTGTACTTTGTTTATTTCTCGCATGATTCACTATATATCTCGCATTATGTTGTCATTCAGTGCTCATTCCGCATTTATCTCAATGTTAATATAATGAATTTTTTATGTTTTGATAAAGTTTATTTATATTTCAATATACGGTTCCGTAAAACAGTGAATTGTTGAATTGTTTTAAATACAAATTGGCATAAAATACTTATTGCCAATTACCATTCCGGAATGACGAACAAGATAAATAGGCCGAGTTGAATGAAAGCTTGAAAGCTCTATTTAGTAGCACTGACGATGGTAGTAGGTGTGCGTGTTACAGAGATGAACTCCTGACATGCTACAGCATTTGACACATCAACACTACATTTGATTACACATAAGTGCATAAAACTGGGGCGTTCTTAACCCAACTATATATATAATATATATAATATGCCAACAACTAATAATGACAGACCATGACGGACCGCTTCGTATCACACCTGTTCTAAAGCGGCACACACACAACCCACCAATTTCCCATTCATTCATTGATTTCACGCATTGATAATTCGACGCTCCATAATTATACTGTACAAAATATATAAATACCACACCGGATTTTGCGGTCTCTAACCGATTAATAAACAAATTATTCGACTTGTTTATTTGTACAGTATAAAAGTGGCAAAAACTATTATGATTAATCGCTCATTGGATTCGCCTTTTGGTTTATTATATTATATATGAAAACTCAATAAATGCATAATTTTATGCTTAATTCTTTTTGCTGTATAAATATTATAATTATTAGTAAACAATTATTCAACTGTACATATTAGAGAAGGTGTTAAACGATAGGAATAATATAACTTGTTTGAGATGGAATCGTTTTGTATGCATCTCTTTTATACTACAAAGTTTTTCTTTGATGCTTTTAAAGTGTATCACTAACTTTTCTGGTATACCGCCGCCTACATCCTTTTTCCATCTAGGGAATGTCACTTCTGCTCACTTAACAGTTAAAATGGCTTTCCCATAATAATAAGAAAGTCACCAAAAGTGTACTTGAGTGGATTTTTAATAGTTGGTGTTTTTTTTGTTTTTCAGGCCAGTAAGATGGGACTGCCACCAACAGGACATATGCCATTCTTCTGCCACAACGGAGATCCATTGTCACAGCCACCACCAGCCCACATGGGCATACCACCATACCAATTGGACAGCAAGGGCGCGGGTGCCATGGGTGAGTACGGGGGCTCACCCCAACCGCAGCCCCTTAGCCCAGCTGAATGGAAACGACTTGGGCCACTGCTCGCTGCCACAGGTATCAATTGAAAATTCAAAAAATGCCGTCAATGATAATATTGACGGCGGCCTAAAAGTATGTAGTGGTGGTGGAGGGCAGTAGCCGATTTAATTGCTTACAGTGCTTACACTCTGTATACAACTATACATATGTGCATCTCTAATCCGCTTTTCGAAATGGAAAGCTTCTCATAAAACCTAATTTAAACAATTATATCTTGTTGCTAGTTGCTGGTCGAGATCCCCTTAAGGAAAACACGACTTTTCCAAATACATTTTATAAAATCCTTAGTATCTCATTAGAAAGTTAATTGTTTTAAATATGCAACTTGGTAATATGTATCGGTTTATTGTTAACAACCTTCAAATTCCTTACTAAAAGGCCGGAATATATATATATATATATATACCTATATATATACCTATATAAAATCTATTTAAAGTTTTTCCAATTACAAATAAAAGCAAATCAAATAGCTTTTGTGATTGTATGTACCACCTATTTGAGAAATATATATGTACATTTGGTCACATACGGCATAATGAACAATTAAATTACAAATACACTACTATATACCCAATTACCGTTTCCTGTGGAGTTACTTTAACATGTAACGACCGCGTATTAACTGCAGAACGTGAAACTCTGAATAAAAGACAGAGACAGATTCATATTACCAAGAGACGTCGTCGTTGAGATCTTGAACACACGCACCCAATTACCGACTAATTGATACACCGTAAGAAATAAATACCACCGTTGTTAACTTTCTTGTATAAATATATATATACGGTATCTAACTGCATTATATAGAGAGAAGAGGAAGGTCTTTGATCAAAACTTCAAATCGTTGCGTTATGTGTTGCTCTTGTGGTGGCCTACCACTAACAAGCTCAAAATATCTCCACGGTAACGTACTTTCCACTATTCATCCGTAAACCGATCTCCATTCTATAACAAGAACAAGTTGTACCAAAATATACCACGTTTTTTTAATTGCTACGCTTTTAACTTTTAATTCAAACCTATTTTCGACTAGTTAATTTTTTTCCAACTGAAACCATTGTCGAAATGTCGAGTGTATTATTTGGTTAGTCATTAAAACCACATGAGTACTGCGAGAACAGCATCACGTGCTGGAAATAATAATAACATCCCCCATGAAATTCTCATTACCATCCATATATGCGTAAATAATATGCTTTTCTCGTAATAGGGACGAAAAATGTAGTTTGCTTTTATTTTTGTCTCTTCAAATAATCAGACAAACTATAATATAACTTTTAATTTAACATTTGGAAGATTTTCTTAGAAAAAAATCCACCCTCTAACTTATAAAAAATATTCATTCAGAATATAAGTAGTATAGAAAGTGAATGAGTGAATGGACATCGATTTGAGATGAATATAAAAGCTGCTGGTATATCGAGTACATTTAGATGATATCAGTTTTTGTGTATGGGGTTGTATACAAATTTTGGTAAGGGGTGACTATACAATAGGTAGGGGCTATACGCAGTTCTGCTTGTCAATAGAACTTGTTGATCTATTCAATATTATCAACTGAAAATGCTTTTTGGGTTGTTACCGTGTATATAATATTGGATACAATTCGTCGTATTTAATATATTCGGATTCGCATAATAGAAATTTAATACACCGTGTCATCGATCATATCCAAAAGCTAGGACAATATGTCGTTTAATCATATTCGGATTATGAATAATAAACGGGACTGGATGTTCATTTTGTAAAAAAGTTTTAATACTTGATTTCAGAATATTATAGGCACTTTTATTCGTATACTTATAATACGTTTAATATTAAACTGATAAGAGTAATTCTTCCCGTAAATCATTTTTGTTAAAGTTTTTTCAGTACTTTAATACGTCCCAAATTGTTTAGTAAATTAAAAATTAATTTAAAATACGAAGATTATTTTTTAAGATTTTCACACTAATTAAAATAATATCACTAAATATTTCTTCTTCTTTTCGTTAATCAGTTACAAAAGGGGTGATTCTTTCCCCTTATTTTTGAAAAAACCAAACCGACATTCACTACAAGAGACACGTGACCAGTAATTAGTGTCGGTTTTTTGTTATAGTTACAATACCCGAAAATATAATTGTCACTGATCCCACATTCAATCCACTTGTAAAATATAATAAACCCTTTTTAGTCCAGCAATTGGCACGTGATAGTTTTTCAATTGTACATCGACCAAATTAATTAAAGAGAAACCATATAGTGATATAACAACAATTTCCAAATAAAACCATATTGTTGCAAATCGATGCAATATTTTGCATTTACCTATTACACGTTTAGTAGGAATAAGGGGAGGATTTAAAAATACGAGTCAAAGACGCTATCATTCTCTCATCCTTGTTGAATGGAGACTACATGCATATATCGAATGACAAATGTAATAAAGTTTCCCTGTTGTCATTACAATATAAAACGGTGGATTTAAGCTGCGTGTAATTGTTAAAGCAGAAAAGCGAGAGGGTTGTAAAATATACGGGCAAAGAGATATATTATTTTGCATTGAGAAAAATCAATATTTTGTGAGTTCTTCTTGGAAATGAGACCATTAATTAATTTTTTTCGTATTATCAAAAATAAATTTAAAGAAGATGACTTGCTTGCCTGAAAAACGAATGCAAAAAAGAGGGTCTTATCAACAAGTGCTCCGAATATACTTTCATTTTTTTTTTTTGGTTCGACTGAAAGTACGAGTATACGAGTACATAAAGAAAAAATTATGTAGGTAAATTAGGGCACGAACAACATCAAGTATTATAAGAAAACGAAGACGAGCGACCATGGTAAGACGACGATGGGCTATATGGAAGGTATTTTGAAGTGGCTGCCATTATCCTAATTATCTTGGTCGTTTGCATATCGCGCGCCTCCTCAAAGGACTCGAGGTGTTTTCATAATTCGCGAGTGGAGGCCGCCTCTTTGAACTCGAATCTAATTTTCTCTTCACAACGCTACTGTTTCTGCTATTTAACGTGTTGTTGATTTTTCTTTATACCCACTTGTCAGTATTTTAATTGTCTTTGTTTTTAATAGGGTTTTTGTATATAATATACATGTTATTATAAAGTAAAAAGAACACAAACGATTATTGGTTGTTTAGTTTTTGTGTTGTTTGTATTATTCACGAATGTTGTTGTTGATGATGGTGTGATGTTTTTCACATTCTACTTTCAGCAAATTGTTTTTCAATCTACGATGTGTATGCGTGCGTAAAACTCTAAAAACTACAAATTAACATTTAAACAACAAGACTAGATAGTGTAATTGATGAACAATTTTATATTTCAACACTTTCAATTTCATTTCAATTTTAATTTTATTATATGTTTCAATATAACTTGGAAAACTATTTTATATTCTTATTCAAACTGTGTGTTTAAGTATTAAACTAGTCGAGAATATTGCAAATACATAGTTGAATGTGTGTAGAAAGCTAGTTTAAATAAAAATCGTGCAGTAGACATTGCATTCGATACATATTTAATGACATTTATGATAATGAAGTTTTTATAAATGCCTCCCAGGCATTTAGAATAAATTGTACCTTTTGATATTCTGCACAACATGCGTATACGCCCTTAATTTCCCAATCCATTATAATATTTTTCTTGTCATAACATTTTACCTTACATGTACATAACAAATATAAAACTTTATATATACTATAATTTAACAGAATACACAATTATTGACAACATTTATTTACTTCTGTAGAAAAACCATTAGAAAATTTATCTCTACAACAACTTCTGTTGTTTTTTTTTCTGCAACTGTCATTGAAATTGTTAGATTAAAAAACTTTTCAAATTCTTGAATTCTTCATAGAAGAGAGACGATACCAGTTTATGTTTGTATTATTAGTCTTTTAAGAGTGTGCACACTATTAAAACTAATGATTTTATTATTGCACTAACCAACTGTTTAAGTTTAAGTATACAATAAATTCTAGACAATTTTATTGTATTTACTATAAACTTTAAGTGTGTTGGTTATTATTTAGTGAATGTTTACAATAAAACTTTTAATATATTGACAAAATGTTCGATAATGAATATGTTACACGTATATCTTTTAGAGACGATAATAATACTGATACGAATAAGGCATATTGTTTAAATTCGTTTTTTTGTACTAACTTTGGTAAGTTTTAACCCATCAGTTCAATTTTGATTAAAATCAATTCCTTTTATCTCTAGTAATCATATCCGCAACTTTTCCCTTATAAATGTATACAAAATATACTAATCAAGTTCTAATTTTAGAACAATAATTAAAATTAACAAGTTATATACATTTAGTAATTATGTATGAAATTTAATCCTGAAATTCATGATTAATCTGTTTTGCCTTTCAGGCCTTACTCGACCTCCCATGTACTCTTTCTCTGCTGGTCAGTATCCCTACCCCATGCTCAGCCCAGAAATGTCACAGGTGGCGACATGGTAAGTTTTGTGTATATTTTAAGCTAAACTGTATTAAAACGTTCTTAATAAATATTTCAGGCACACCCCAACTATGTACCCACTATCACCTGGAGCAGGATTCCGAAGCCCCTATCCCAGTACGTTGCCGATTTCGACCAGCAGTTTGCCTAGCGACTTCTACAGATTCTCTCCGACCGGGTTGATTCCACCACATCCTGGATTATCGCCACACCCGCCACACTTATCCTCACATCCTGCAATTGTTACGCCCGGTCCTAAACAAGAACTACCAGATCTAAATCATAGGTAAAAATTTTTATTATATATTTGAAAATTCTAATTAAAATTCCTTCGTTTTTGGCTTGAAAAAAAAAAGAAATTACTGTTTGTATGTGTGTTTTTGTGTCACAAACACGTTCTGATCTTTTTGGGGATTCGTTTTATTGTTAGCCTTTACCAACATTAATTGCCACCTCAGTTATAATCCACGTCGGGGGCGGTCATGCGAGGAATGAGATCCAAGATTGGTTATCGACAGTCCGGCCATTGGCCAGTCGGTTGCTTAGTAACCGCATCTCATTCCGTATCCGAAGGGTTGCCAATATATTCACAACCCCATCACTCTGGTACCCGTTTCACTTTTGATACTCTTATACTGTTTAGTTTTAATTTGGAATTGTATATAAATATATATTTTACGTATATATTTATTCGAAAAAGAAAAAGAGAAATTATTTTAACTACCCTTAAGTGGAGGTAGCCTTAAGAGTGTCAAATTGGACTGATTATAAACTGGCTGTTTTATATTTTAACAAATCCTTAATTAATGCATAATTAAAATATGTAATAATTTCATTTTTCGGTTAATTTCTTTTTAAAAATATTCATCGTGTAGAATTAGTGATGAATGTATCGAGTAACTCCATCTGCTTTAAAAAAATAGCAATCGGGGTGGACGAATATGAGGGTTACTTGACAATATTCCAAATAAGTTTCCCCTATTTCCACGGGATGGCTACTAACAATTTTATAATAGACACTTTAAAAATTCTTTTGTATAGTGATAATTTAAAATCAATAAACAACTAGAAATAGAATTACATACAATCTTTATGATATTATAATACGTGTTGCCTTTACTTTTGTTCTTCATTAATCGAAATTTATTAGTAGGAAATGAATTTTCTAATTGATTGAGTGCTTTGGCAGCAATATAATGAGTAGTACTAAATTTATTTTAAAAGGGTAAAATTTTGTAAAAGGATTGTCTTTTATTTTAAAATATCTAATTGAGTATCACGTTTTTCTATTCTCGTTCACATTATCTGTCTTGGTCCTTGGATCAATTTTCTACTTTATATTTAATGAACGACTACTGTTAAATAACGAAAATTTACCTAATTATTTAAGTGGCTTTTTACAATTCAACTACACGTACATATACATTGTTTCCCACAAAAATTAACGTAATTGTTTTATAATATCCCAACTAATTTTCATATAATGATGATGTTTGACTCATTTATTAATTATTACAATTTTTACAACGATTTTGTAAATTGAATCGGCCAATTAATCATAAGTCATTATAAATTTTTGACATTGAGATATTTTATTGGATCTGTATCATTTCTAATATGTATATGTATATAAATTTTAATTTTCTAAATATTGAGCAGAAATGAAGCGCAAGTAGCGTTCATAAAATCAATCCATCAAATCAACAACGACATTAAACAGTAGTGCCGTTTCTGTCTTATACAAGTAACAGCCACTATCCAGAACTGCCTATTGGACGAATTCAACTTGTCTGCGTTTATATTAAATTGCACTATACGGTACATACTCTAATTTCGAGTGCAATTATTCTGTGATACCTTAATATTTAAAAGCAATACCCATATAAATTGATTTTATATAACTTTTGTCCATGGAAAATGTAATAGTTTGTGTGTGAAGGTTTTTACTTGTGTAATATATATTTTCACCACGTGTTCTTCCTATCCATTTCCATTCAGACAAAGGGACAAGGCTCCACCACCAGCCATTCATATTGATTTTCCCCGTGATAAACAGTACATAAAAAACTTGTTGATTTCTGTCTCATCTCTTAGTTTATAATACACGCGTCCTTTCTCGTGTTTAACAATAAAATACGTATCATAATTAAAAAACAAGTGTAGATAATTGTAATATTATTACTATAATATATTATATACAGTAATACATTTTGAAAATAATGGATAATACGGACGAACCGTTGAATTTAACATTGAAAAAGATGCCTATTGCTATTGTTGCACCATTTTCAATCGTTGACGCGAACCAAAATATAAAAATGAATAATAATAATAACAATAATAATATCAATAACAATAATGAAACGAGTGTATCGAATATAAATAAAAATAGTGATGAATTGCCGGAAGATTTATCTACTAAAAATAAAAATAATGTCAGTGATCAAGGACTAGATTTAAGTAAAAATAGTAAAGATAAAAATTTGGAAAATAATGTTCATAATGAGACAATAAGAAACTATTTATTAAAAAATGATGTGTCCCGTAATTCATATAATAAAAATACATTTAATCCGGACGAGAGTTTCTTAAATGATTATACAAAATTATGTGATTTTTATGAAAATTTAACACAGAAAACCTATTCAACTGACAACTTTTATTCATTCTTGAATAATTTAACAGATAACAAATTTCTGTCTATGTGGTATATGAATACGATTCTTCAACAACAAAATCCTTTTTTAAATTTAACTACTCCATTAACTACAACTACATATGATACGACTAAAACAAGTATTCCTTCTGATAGTAATGGAATTTTAAATAATTTATTAGATAAAAAGCCATATAAAACGTACAAGTTTCCTAGCGGTTTTGATGCATTGATTAAAAATGAAATGCAAACAGAAAAAATTGATACAAAACAGAAACCAACAAAATTGAATGGGTAAGCGAATGTCCTTGTATGTAAGTTTGCCTGATTTGCAGGCGTTTTCAGCCCCCATAAACTGAATTTTCCATTTCAAATGATTATTATGCTAGCATAAATATTATTGTCAACTAAATTGTTTATATTTTTATATTACAGATCACAAACGGAACATAAAAACAATATAGATGGGAAAAATAATCAAGATAATAATGAAAAGAAAAAGCCCCATATAAAGAAACCCCTCAATGCCTTTATGTTATACATGAAGGAAATGCGAGCTAAAGTTGTTGCTGAATGTACATTGAAAGAAAGTGCGGCTATTAATCAAATATTAGGACGACGGGTAAGAAATTTTAATATTGTGTAGATGTGTTTATAAAATACAAGCCGAGACAGTTCTCTAATGGATCACTACAACATTTGGCGGGAGAAATTTCCAAATTTTTCCAAATCAAAACAGTTTTTTGTCAAAGATTAATCATTGTTTTTGGAAATTTCTTCTTTAATTCACAAAATTTTTGGTTTAAAAAATACAAATTTTAATTAAAGTGCTCACAGTTTTTGAGTCATTTGATAGTCAAAAAATAAATAGTAAGTGAATCCAATAAAAAAAATTCTATGCTGAGAATGGCTGTAAATTGTGTGGTTGCGTAGTGGCACTCGTTGAGTCGCGAAGAGCAGGCCAAGTATTATGAGAAGGCGCGACAGGAACGCCAACTGCACATGCAGCTGTATCCCGGCTGGAGCGCTCGGGACAATTACGGTTACGGCACCAAGAAGAAGAAGCGAAAGAAAGAACGAACACCAGTCGAGTCGGGAGGTACTTATAAAAATTCGCGCACCCTAACTAACAGAGTGCCAAAAATCCGTTTTCTTTTTCATTCATGTGCATTGGAATTATATATACATATATATAAATAAATATTTAATTTTTAATTTTTGTAACTGTTTAGACCATCTAAAAAATAAATTTATATTACTTATATAAATCCTTATTGAAGTTCCAAGTCCATTTTCGTTTATTTATTTTTTTTTAAACATATTCTTTTTCGTATTTGATTTTTGTAGAAGTAGATTGGATTTGGCCTTCGATATGGAGGTTTTATTTTTATTTATTAATTTATCATCAATCGTTATGTTGAATGCAAAATAACAAACTAATTAATTGATGTTTGCACTTCCACATACCAAATACTATTAACATTCAATATAAACACTAATTTATCCATTATTTTTTTAAAATCATCTTGTGGATGCATATTATACTAACTATTATACATACAATAGAATATTTCTAATTAATTTATACTATTATTAATTTGTTGCGAGTAGAAGAGAGCGTCCATATAAAATACACATGTATTATTTTATGACAATTTGATTGAAGTTTTATTTTACTGGTAGCTTAAAGCAAAAAAAACAGAACTGCATGATGTTATAATTTTGCAATAAATGTGAAAATTGTGCAGGCATCAATATATACATTTATTACATACATTGTAATATTATTTCCATATACAAAATAAAAAATATAAAGAGGGGTTTAGATGATCTGAGCGGTTAAAGAATTCTTTGTGCACGTGTTGAAGAGGGATTTGGAATGATGCGCACTCACGGTATTACCAAAAAAAAGTGATAACACAAAATCTTCCTTAAGAAAAAGCGCTTTCCGTCCACGTTTTGAACGAAAATCGTCCTTTTCGGGGGAATGTATTTTGTTGTTGTCGCAAATTCCTAAAAAGAAAATATATCAAAAAAAATAAAAAGAACCCCACCTACATATACTAATCCGGGACGCTGCCCCCGGTGTCTGACCGAAGTGCATACGTTTAAGAGCAGAATGGGTCGGTGATGGCCACGGCTGGGGCCGGCATGGCAACGGTTCTTGCGCGCGGCTCTTCTTGGTGCCTGCCGGTGCGAGACAATGCTGACTCTATTCTGTTTAGTGGCACGCGCTGGGTCGCGAAGAACAAGCCAAATACTATGAATTGGCTCGTCGCGAGAGGCAGCTGCACATGCAGCTTTACCCTGACTGGTCGTCCCGCGCCAACGCTACTCGCGGCAAGAAGAGGAAGCGCAAGCAAGACCCTGCCGATGGAGGTAGCCAGCCTCGCAATATACTAGTCTTTAATATTTTATACTTATCTTTAGTTTATTATTATTAATTATTATTAAATTATATTATCATATTGAAAAAAATGTTATTAGAATTTTAAAACGTAGTAAATTGCGAGCCGTACCTTATTCTATTATATTATACATATATATATTATATTGCATGTTTTGGGGTAAACGGTTGGCCGGCCGGGACCTATTCTGCCAAGGGTCATGCAGACCCTTTGTTGATTGGATTCATCGTATGCACGTTTGTCAGCAGACCTGCATGTATATTCCCTTTTTAGTAGACATACAAATTATTATTATACATATATTCCCATCGATAATATTATCTTCCAGCATGTGTAATCCTATCCTATTAAAAAAATAACGAAAAATCATCTAAGTTCTAACAATTATGCGTGTATAACTTTTTATATCAACAAATTAGATGATTTTTTTTCAATTCCTTTTTCACCTGTATAAATTTAGACTAGGCACTAGTACAACAAAATAAATGGTAAAAATTATTAATCAAATTGCAATTTCAAGTTGAAACTGGTGCCTACTGTAGACTTTGTAACAAAAACAAAGGCTGATTTTTACGTTTTGTTCACAATTTTAACTGGAATCAGCCTTTGAGAGCATGAAACAAATTTTTTATTTTATTGTTTTTTTTTCTTCTAAAACAATGTTTGCAATCATCTAGGCAACAGTATGAAGAAGTGTAGAGCAAGATATGGATTAGATCAACAAAGCCAATGGTGTAAACCATGCAGGTGTGTACTTGTTTCATTTGAAATTTTTTTAATATGCTTGTAGAGTATTAGGTACTTGCACGAATTTAATGTTGGTCTTTTTTTATCAAAGAAATATGTAACCAAACAAGCAATTAAAATGAGAACATTAATTAATTATTTATAAATGGAATGTTTGTTTGGATATATATTGATAAAATGATATATGGGTTTGCTAAGTGATACATATTATTCAACATAACAACATACTTTTGTGTAATTGAATATGTTTTATAATAAGATGCAACCCCATATATAAAATAATTTTTTTGATGTTTCTTATCTATGTGGAAAGACTGTTGTTTTTAATTTTTTATGTAAAAAAGTAATTTGGAAGACACTTTGACGACAAATATTCGTCTATTTCTAGTATACATTTAAAGAAAGTGATGAAATCAGAAAATGTGTCTTCCCACAAAGAGAAGAACCAATTTGGCTTTAATTTAATGTGCACTAAATTTACAAAAAAAAAATACACTGCTGTTGTGTAGTTTAAAACAATTGTTAACAAGTGCAAGGGGCTAACTGAATTTTAAAATATTATAAATGAAAAACAGACACATTTTCTGATCAAATTGCACACTTCTATCTTCCCATTTCATACTATTTCTATTTGATTACTACTTCCTGTTGTTATACTGTTTGTGTTTCTATTTTTAAATCAATATTATTATATCTTTAAATGTGTCTTTTAATTTTTATTCATTGTTTTAAAGAATATTTAAAAAATAAAAAAAGAAACAGTGGTGGTAAGTTAATGGATATAGCGTGATGCTGCATTTTGTTACATTTTTATTATAAAAATTTTGCCGTTTTGTATTGTATGTTTTGTGGGGGCCCCATTGTACATTTAACGATTGTTTAGTCCTGAAAATAGCTCTCACGGAGGTGGAACATCAACAGTCCATGGAAGTCTCTTACATGCTGCTGGAGGTGCTCCTACTACTCAGTCACCTCAAGAACCTACTTACGTCAATCTATAGCAAACCGTTGGTTAGTCAACAGCAGTGTTTTGGTGTTTTCCGTTTTTGATTTTCAGTTTTTGTTTTCTTTTGTTTATTTTTTCATTTACCAATGATTTTTTTTGTTATTCACTAATTTTATTTGCATTTCTATTTTCAATTGCTAGAAACTTGAATTTAGTTTTTTTACCGTTGAAAATGGAATACATATTTTATTTCACTAACTATAAAAAAGTTGCCTTTTATGAAAATGTAGGTCCTGTACAAGAGACAACTTTATATAAAGCATGTTATATTTATTTTATTTTTAGCAAAGAACGGTGCATGAGAGTTTTATTTTACCAACGGCATGAATATTTCCATTAATTTAATGATTTTGTTTATTTTTATTTATTTCATAAAATTTATAGATTGTTCTGGAACTAAATAAAGTGTGTTTTTCTGGTTTATTTTTTTAGACGTAAGAAAAAATGCATACGATACATGGAGACAGGTGAGTCAAACGATGGGAACCAATCAGACGACAATTTAGGGAGTTGTGGAAGCATGGGAGATGCACATACACCACCTGAAGACGATGCTGAAAGTTTGAATCAATCAATGTCGAGTCCAGGTGGACTGTCAGCACTAAGTAGTTTAACCAGTCCTGGTGGTATGGTGTTACCAAGTCCATCAACAAGTGTAGCCAGTCCATCTGTGAGTGTCGCCAGTCCATATATGCTGCAAAGTCCATTGACACCGCATGAAGCTTTCGATGTGAAACTTCCACCGCCTCCACATCCCATCCATCAGCCACCAAGGAATCCAGTAGGGACAAATCCACACGACATAAACAATCCTTTAAGTGTAAATCAATTGACTGGTCAGTGCGTTAGGAACGACTCCTCGGACACTAATGGTAATAAAGAGACAGCTCGTTCTATAATCAGCGTTACGTAGCCCGTAAAGAAGATGTTATTTTATGAATATATGATGAAACCACCACCTGTGATTATTTTATGTTTTCTTGTTAGAAAAATGACTAAAAAAGTATGTTTTTGTTATTTTTTTTTACCTTGGGTGGAAAATTTATATGAAATATATATAAATAAAGACTGTGTTCGTGTGCAGTTACGCTGATCTCACAAAAAGACTGTAGCGCTGCGCAAAAAATTTTTTTTACTATGTAACATAAATGTCATTTGCCAAAATCACCTCTATATTATATTATATATACATTTATACATATTATAATAAACATCCATTTATATTTTATAGTTATTTATATGATAAAAATTTGGATGTTGTAGTTTACAAGAAAAAAAATTACAGTTTTAACACCGTACTTAAAACAATTTAGAAAACGTATTAGAATATTGAATAGTTTTACTAGAATCAAATATGAAACATTTATTAAATGCAGTAGAACTTAATATTTATTATAATATAAAGGATCTGTTCTGCAACATCCAGATTTATTATTTCTCTTTATGTTCCTCGTGCCACAGAATTTGTTTTATATACTATGTACTAATATTTCCTCTATATATTTACTTAACTAAATATTCAGTCCTTCATTTCATTTTCTCTTTTTTCTGATTAACATTGGACAAATGAAATTTCTATGCAACATCATTTATTTTTTATTAATTTCTTTTTTCTATTTCCTCCATGTTACGATTATACTTACAAACAGTATAAGTAAAGAGTTTAAATTTTATTTTTTATTTACCAGAACAAAAAAAAAATAAGTTGTATATTGCTAGAAATAAATTGTAATTACGTTGTACATAAAATGTTATATAAAATGAAAAATCATTGTAAAATTTATTTGACTTTTTAAAATTTTATTTGTTAGGCAAGCCATATTATGAGAATTACCTTCTTAATTTTATTATTTCTAAATACTTGTGCAAAAATTTGTTTATTTTTAAGAAAATGTTTCATTTGTGTTGTACATTGACAAATATCGAATTTTCATTTAAAATTTTATATTAACAAATTATTAAATGAAAATATCAAACTATTTGTTGTTTGTTACACATAAATTGAAATTTGCAATATTAATTCTTATAATATTTTTATATCGATAGAAATTTTATAATTTCTATACTATTTTTAAAAATAATTATATATTTCTTACAATCAAGTCATGTAAATAGTTAAAAGAAATTATAATTACAGGAAGTAAATTCATTACATGTTAAATTTCATATATGTAACAGCAAAATAAAAAAATAGATCCTAAAGGAAAACTTAATGCAAAGTTCATTTATTTAATTTTCTATATATACACAAAACATGTGATATTTTATACTATTTAATATAATATTACGTTTGGCTACCCTCAGGATTTTGCATTTACAGTCTTTGTTAACACAATTTTTTAAGTGATATTGGAACATGTTAAAAATAATCGTTTATGTAAAATAAAAGTGATATATATTTAAAGAAAGAGTAGACAATCATTGGTAACTCTTTTAATAAAAAAAAATCATGTTTCAATAACACAAAATTTTCATTAATCATTACCTTTCTCAAAAAGAAAATTATGGTTTTTCAAATATTTTATTTTGTGTCCTGTTCATAAAAGAGATTATCGTGCCATATATTTTAGAAAGGATATGCCTATGGAATATTTTGAAAAACAATAATTTAAAGTTTAAACAATTCGACTGCTTAGTTTATAAAAAATCATAATAGTACAGTAATTTTATTGTTTGTTCTTTTTTTAAGTGCAATGTAAATGTTTTAATAGAAAATTTTCAAAGGTCTTTAGTTCTGTATAAAGACAGTACTTGTGTTATTGGCATAATTGTTAAGTAATTATTTTTTTATTTAGTATTTTTTCTTTTAACACAGAATTATATACTTTTTTGCCAATTTTGAAGTCCTGTCTCTGTACATTTTAAAGTAATAGCATTAAAAATGCTCCTTGAATGTACCATCATTATAGTATATGAATATACATAATATAAATAAAATTAGAAATTAATATTTTAGATGTTAATAATGTCTTTGTAAGTAGCATCTGTTCGTAACATCGTATAGGATAGGATCATTCAATACAAAACCTCAAATATTTTATATTTCTTTTATTCATTTAACCCATAACAATAAAACTTTTTTAATTAATTCAATGTTATTGAAAGATTTAAAGTACAAAAAATAAATATTAAAATTTAAACTTAAAATGGAAACTTTTTTACTAATCGTTGATGGAAAAGAATTGAAATCACTGCAAAGATTCCTAGAAAATATTAGCTATAAAGGACCATATTTATGCAGTGACAAAACGTTCATTGTATACATATACATTATTTATTATGCAATAAATTAAATAGTATTGTACAGTAATTCTTCTGCTTCATTAACTTAATAGATTTTGTTATATTACATTTTGTATGTATGTATGCATATACTAATATAACTAATATCATATATATACATACAAATTAAAGTTTTTAATGAATGCCAATTACAATTTACTAAGCATTATAAAATCAATTAATGTTAAGAATTTTTTAATCATCTGAAACAAGTCATTATACACGATATATTTATGGTTATACGACTAAACATCATTTAGTAAATTAAAACATTTTTATTGATTTGTATTAAATAAAATAAAAACTACATACTGTATAAGCACAAGTTGCGTCATTTTATGAGATTTCTGTTGCCATTTGAAAAATTTTTGTTGGTATGATAAAAATTAATTGTATTTGTGTATATTAATATTTTAAACGTTGACCTTTTTAAAAGCTGTTTATTATTTTGCTACAATTAATTACACACTTATTATCGATTTAATTGATTTCGATTAACGTTCATATGTTTAGGAATTCTATTTTCGATGACCCGTCTATTAGCACAAGAAATCAATGGAGACACTAATATGTTATTATACGGTACCTAAAAGCGTGCAATTTCGAAACATTTACAAATTTACAAATAAGAAAATATATTTTCGTAAATATAATTATCGAAAGACGAGTCATTACTACAAATGAGTAGCTAAATATACTTTTCATTGAACAATAAGCTTGTATTTTTAATAAAGTTACCTAAATGAGGCACCTATCTACTACCAATTGCAAATCTGAATAGAATCTGGAAACTGATATACGGAAATTCTAAATGAACCTGAAAACAAAAAATATAATAACAACTATAGATACGACTGGCGCTTCAATTATCAATAATTTTTTTTCGAAATGTAAATACAGTCACAACACAGTTATTAAGGGTCAATGAATAAACGCTGAAATGAACCTCCGACCTGATTGGCAATTACCATGCATAGAAACAGATTAGAAAATCATTAGCACCGACAAATTTCAAATAGATTTAAATGATATATCGACCATTCAAATCTCGATTTATTCTCCTCCCATCCTGTACAAACTATCTTATTATGAATAGTTATTATTTGGTTGGTTTTAAGATTATGTTTGTGTGGATGTGTGTGTACAAGTAAAGTGTTTTGTTTAGTGCCTTCGCTGACTTCGGTCAGGCAACAACCAGTGGTTTGGTATGTTCTGGCCTTTTAAGAGTGAGAAAGTGGCTGGCGAGGAGCCACTACTAGAAGATATTCGTTTATAGAGGAGTTCGGACGCTTAAGGCGGTCTGCTTTTGTTATTGTGATGTATTAAACAAATTGAGTGTGAGTGCGAGAGTGTTTTTATTTGTGGTGTCCTGTTTGCGATGTGGTCATTATATGCGATTTTCCCAATTGGGTTTTACATTATTATTGCCGTTGTTAGTGCAACTACGGTGAGAAACTACCATATTTTTAAAACAATTTATTTTTATTATATAAACATGGTTTATACGTTCGTTTTTTTTAATAACAAAACAAGTATTCATTTATTTTATTTACACTACCATCATAAGTATTTACATTTTCTATAATAGGTATATAAACGAATGCCATGTTTTCATGTTATTTTCAAACTGTTGAGGCTTACCTCCACTAGCAGACAGTTTGGCACCATCTAAGCTTTCAAAGAAATTGACCATTTTCCCAGAACTAGGGACTGTATTATCCACTTTATACTGTCGTTGAACAATTAACTTCAAATTAAAATGTAATTTTTTTCAATAATAAGTTAATTACAGGATTTATTTTTGCAAATCGAATTGTTCGATACATTGGTTTATAATTAAGAAGTTGATTTCGAAAAAAAAATGGTCCAAGACACGCATTCACAAAACTATACAAGTTTTGCACATTGTTGCGATGCATATCTAATGAGTTGCAGCATTCCTTCGTTGACTTTGAGATATGTCTTTGCAAATTTAGTCCATAATGATGGCCAGATTAAAAAAATATGTATATGTATATAAACGACAAGAACCAATTTTAACCGTATCATTTTATTTCAGTTCATTTAAATGAATATTATACAGCTTATTAACGTCATATATAAGAATATGTGATATCCCTTTTAAATTTGCAATAAATTTCACAGATAAAATATAAATGCTATAAAATTGTATAATAAATATTATAATGTGTTTCTGGCGTTAATGTATAAGTTATAAATTAAGCTATACAGATAAATTTGATAAAAATAAGATTTGATATTAATATTGTGGAATTTTACTAATTAATTTTAATATTATTTATAATAATTATATTTAAATTATACACAAATAAGCAAGTGTATATTTTTAATATACATTTTTGTATTACATACATGACCTAAATACGAATTGATTTATTGAATACGATTTGTACATTATGTATGAGAGTATTCATCCCTAATATAGAAAGCGGAAACGATTGTTGAATGACTCTTATTACAGAGATGATAAATTAATATAGAGACCAATTATGATGTTATACAAAAGTACACTGTATGAGTGTATATATTTATTTATTTATGCACAGGAAAATAACACCGAGCCTTCCTCAAGTCCTTGTACTGAAAGTAACACAATAATTCATCAAATTTAAACATCCTACATTATATGCCACTATAAGATGGTTTAAATAAAAATTTTTAACTACTACTTATAAATAATACATAATTATATGGCGCTATATTTAATTTCATACCACTTTTTAACCATATTATCGTTATTTACACGAAACAGGGACGCAATTTTGTTTTAATCAAAAATGTTGAATATTTTAAAAGAAATACAATCGAACCGTTAACACTTAATGGCGTATAAAATAATACAAAACAAGCTTTAATATAATTACAAGTTAATTAACAACGAACTCGAAATGCCGTAACCTTCGTAGTCAATCGTTTTACAGTACTTTTTTCATAATTATAGCTTTCCATTTTATACAATTGACAAACAACTGATTGTTTTGGTCGATTACGTACACAATTAATGATTTCATATTAGAAGAAATACAAAAAAAACCAATACATTGTATATAGAAGATAGGATGTAACAAGAAGAAGCGCTCGAAGAAGAGAGGTGAGCGTGTGGGGAGGAGACCACGATTATATTTAGCAGGTAGAGATGAGATATGACATGATACAGGTGTGAAACACAATGGATTCAAACAGCACCATGCACACCTGTTCATATTATAGGAATGCAGACCCTGTTGTCGCTGTTCTTACGATGAACACCTGGGCAATCTGGATAATTTTCACCAGCATCCATACAAGGACCCAATCACTATGGCAATTGACTTTTTTTAATACACTTAAAAAGTGTATCCATTCTTATATTTATATTTATAATTACATATAAGATATTTGTGTATATGGAAAAAGCGCATAAATCATATTCTTCCATACTTTTGATTTGACTTTACTTGGAATTGATGTTCATTTCCAAGGGAAAGTGGACCGATTCTTTCGGCTGACCTCACTTTTTGGGTTTTATGTGTGGGATCGGTCCCGAGGCAAATTATCAAAACATTATTGATCCTTTTTGATTCACAAACATAATTTACAATTAAATTAAAATTCTACAAAATTATATACGTTGCTAAGAACTACGTAAAAAATGGTTCAGACGTATTATCAAAAATCAAAAGAAATAGATTTAAATTTGCATATACGTATAAAAAATGCATCACCGTTTTACTATGCAATCACAATATATGTGTGTTTTGGTTTTATTTCTTTTTCATGCTTCAACTTTAAAAACATAATGGTTTTATCATGTTCCCACTGTTTCCTTGAGGGTTCGTGTACCTTAAGAATTAAACAAATGTTTGTGTATGTGTTGTAAAAGCATAGCACCCGTAAATTGAAAAATGAAGCCAACAGTTTTTCAAGAATGCATTATCTTTTAAATTATGTATCAAACTCTTGAATTTATCATGGTTTATTGCAATCGTTTGCGTCTTTCAAAATATACAGTTAAATATACATAATATATATTACACTTGATTCGCCTACAAAGTGGAAATAAATATTCATTCCAATAATAAATAAATTATTTATCTTGTGGGACACGTGCCATGATACCGAACAACTTCCTGAAATTTTATTAAAATAAATGATAATTTATTATTAACAGAAATCGTAAGTACAAACCAGTACCACCGGAAAAAAAGCATTAGAAAATATACATTTACCACGTACGTTATAAAGTTATTTACAAGATAATCTGATAAAAGGAAATATAATTTATTTTAATCAAATCAAATACGTAAATGTTGTTTGTTTCATTAGATTTAATTTTATAATTGCAGGACACTTGCCACCCGAAAGCCTGCTCAAAAAATGTCAACAACGAAAAGGCAATTTGCGGTTCAGATGGGCTCACATACCCGAATCGTTGTCATTTCGAAAAAGCTCGATGTCATAATAGTAGTATGACTGTTGTTAGACGTGGACCATGCAAACAGTTACGTTCATGCATGAGTTGGGAATCGTCTTCATCGAATTCCACATTTAAACCAGTTTGCAGAGGAGACGGCAGTTATGATGCAACGCAATGCCATCCTAGTACGGGATTTTGTTGGTGTGTCACTCCTGAAGGGATACCTTTACCATACACCTCAGTGAGACGAAAACCTGGAGCGAAACCACGTTGTGGAAGACGTAAAAAGAACATCAGAAGATGGTCGCCAGCCAGCAAAAGCCGTACTAGACCATGCAAACATCACGACAAAGCAATATTTAACAGCAATTTAATCAAAATATTTCATTCGGAACGTACACGTGAACTTGGATCAATTATTCCAATGAATAATGAAACGGATAAATTGGTGATAACGTGGAAATTTCGTACGCTAGATGATAATCATGACAATGTATTAGACAAACATGAATACAGAGATTTGAGGAAAATTGTTAAAAAAGCTGTTAAACCGAAAAGATGTGCGAAGAATTTTGCTCGAGCCTGTGATATTAATTTAGATCAACGGATCAGTATACAAGAGTGGGATGAATGTCTAACCAGGGATGGGATGGACGGTAGGTGTTTAATATTAAGTAGTTTAAGTACTTCTTCCGACTATAAATTTATGTTTGTTCGCCCACTATTTTGCAAATTAATTTAATTTCTTTCTATTATTATATTTAGTTAATCTGTTTCTGACAAGAACTTTTTTGCAAAATCGAAAATACATTTTTTATCATATAGATGCTTTACACTAAATAATATATTAGTTAGAATATGCATACGCGTACTTTGTTTTGAACTTAAATAGTTTCTTTGCGTGTGTTCTTGTCGCTGGACGCAGAAAGACATGGTCAGTCCTCATCCTCAGAGACACGTTCTGATAATAATGACGACAGCGACGATTATATCATTGACGAGAGTCCTTATCCAAGATCGCCGCCACATGGAGGTAATTCGTTGTTCTTTTTTATTTGTATTTATCATTCGATTTCACGCTTGTTGCACTTTTAGTTCTCAGTCCGGGAACATCGATAAGCACGAACTACGATGAGGACTCTCCAGAGGCACCTGAAGAGGATCCACCAGATTGCATTTCCGATAGACAAGCGGCGTTATCAGATGGTTATAATCAACTGTATGTACCGGAATGTACATCGGATGGGCGTTACCAAAAAGTACTACATCAAATATAATTTATAAATAGTTATTTTCTAATTAACTTTTATATTTTTGCAGATACAATGCTACAAATCGGCCGGCTATTGTTGGTGTGTGAACGAAGATAATGGTAAAAATATACCTGGAACTTCAGTAAAAAATGGCACCCCGAAATGTGATCAACTGAAAACATCTAATAGAATTATGAAAGGTTGTCCAGATGAGAAGAAAGTTGTATTTTTGAAAGAATTATTGCAATTGTTGCATTCGAAAATGTCAGAAAATTTGAATAATAGCACCAAATTCAATGGTTTGGAATGGATTGCCTCTAAAGAGGAACAGGCGGCACAGTGGAGTTTTGTGGTTTTTGATAAAAATACCAGCAAAATGTTAGAAAGAAACGAATGGAAGGCATTTAAGGATATGGTTAGTAATATCAAATCGTTACGTAAATGTGGCAAAAAATTGCCAAGATACTGTGATAGTAACAAAGACCGTCAGATAAGTATGACGGAATGGTTGGAATGTTTAAATGTACAACAAGGTATATCGCATACAATTAAATTAATCAATTTTCAGTGGGCTTATATTTCATGGTTTCAGGTGGTAGTTCATTGGGTTCAACACGTACAAAAACAAATACTCTCAGTATGTTGATGGAAGATTAAAAACTTCCGTGAATATTGTCTATAAATTCGCAGAAAAGACTGTGAAACACGTTAGTTTTTCTCAGTGGTGGTATTATACACTAGTGTATGAATTTTTTGTGATTAAAGTGCAGTGTACAGCTTTTTCTCATGTAATAATAAATGTAGCATAAACCGTTATAATATTTATTAGAAAAGAAATTTAATATTCAGCAAAATTTCCATTTCATTAAAAATCTCATTTGTGCCATAAATTTTTTATTTGTTATACCTTTTTGTAATTCGACAATATCTCGAAAGAAAAGATGTAGTGTTTTTAACAGTATTATCAGTTTTTATTATAAAATGTAATATGTTATGTTCGCTTATTGTTAATAAAAATTTAATAATTTAAAATATATGACTAAATATGTATGAGTTTGTAATTCATAATTAATAATCTATTATTTAGTAATAAAAAAATGATGTATAAAAAGTTCTACTCTAATAAATTTTTATAGTTTTATGTGGAGCGTTTTTGAGACTTTTACTAATTTATTTTTGAAATATTTTAAATGTGAAGTTAAAATCTTCCTGGCAATATATATAGCGTCATCTGGTGATGTCTACATAATGTTAAAATCTTGCGTATAACTGAAAACAGAAACCGGTCCATGATGCAGCATCCCATTCTCAGAGCTAAGAATAAAGTATAAAAGAGCACAACATTTGAATCCTTTCTACATATATACTGACAAGACAAAATTTAAAACTAAAAACTTTTTTTATATGTATACAAAACTAAATTCACCATTTTGCTAATTAATGGACACATTTTTAATTAGTAAAACTGAATCCAAATCGTTGTATACAAAATATTTTAATTTCAACAGTTGGAAACAAATATTTTAGAGTCAAAAAAATTTAGAAAATTCACCTACATATTGAATTTAATTACTTTGTATTCTGGGTTGGTCAATAAATAGTAAGCTTATAATACAATGAAAGAAAGCCTCAGGCATATTTAGAAGAGACCGTCGACCGATGCCCTGTTGACGTGTATTCTACGTAAAGATTTAGAAGAATATCTAATGAATCAACAACAATCTAACAGTCCTACAATTTATAAAACTTTTTCATCTTCATTTCAAACATTCAAATGCATGCAACCGCTTAAAATATTCAAAATAAACTTGGAAATATTGAATTTAAATCCATCATGTTACTATTTAATACGAACTTTCTTATTAAACAGTATTTACACCGCAACAATATTAACTGCGCTCTCAGTTTCTTCAAGATACATAATAGTTTGAGGGGCTTTTCGAAGGGGGAAACTGTAAAACAATATAAAATAGGGAAATAGAATGTAATTAGTGAATAATTTTCAATGAACATGGAAAAATACAGTTTGTTGTTATAATGATGATAATCTCTTCAGCTATGATATCCCAAATTATCTAAAGTCGCACCTGTAGAACAGGTGAGCGGGGAGTATCACGTGAACAGGTCGGCAGGTAGCGGCTCCAACAAGGCAGTTCTTGGAATACATTGTAAGTCTGTGTTGTAATTTTGTCAGTTGAAGAATATTTAAGAGAAACAGTTTTTTTATGTGTGTGAATATGTTATTAATATTGGTTTATTTCAAATTAAAGTTTATGGAAATATTTAAAAGCGGTATTATGTAGTTGATATATTAATTGAATATGGCTACATTAGGGCTCTCGAAAGTATTCATACTGGATAAATACTTCACAGAGCTGCAAAAGTTCTGGGAGACTGAAAAAAAACTTCAAGGTGTGTATAAATGTATAATATGCTGGTATTTCAAGAACGGCTGTTATTTTGTTTGGAAGTTTAAATGTTGTAATTGTGTTTTTTCATAATTTACAATTAATTTTTGTTAAATTTAATATATATTTTAATATAATAATAAATACAAAATATTTATTATTTAATATACATATACAACAGAGTCAAGAGTTGTTTCTTTCCTCTTGTTCACAATGATTATCAAAAGTTTTATTTTATAGAATTAACATGATGTTTTAAACTCATTACAAGAGGGTAAAAAACTGTAAACAACAGCCATTTATTAATATTTATACATTTCTTAGAAACTGAAAGTAACTTTTAGTTATTTATGGAAGGATGTTTTATACATCAGTAAAATATAAAATACATTTACAACTTTATATATGAAAATAACTTTTTTATATACTTATACTAGTCTGTGTATGTCTACCTAATAATTTAAAAGCATTTATATAAAGAAACAAATAAAAAGTAAATTGTTAATTTTTAGATGCATCTTCATCTAATGAAGCTGTACATTTACAACAACGATTAAGAAGTTTAAGTACTGAATTAGTTACACTAAGGAACAGACTTCATGTTCAAGGTACAAACACATTAAATAAGGGACCACCTTCTACAATACCACCATCGAACAACAATTCACGTCCCCGACCAGCAAGTCCGCCACATACAACCTTTAATAACACCGCTGCTATTGCTGCTGTTACACCATCATCAGTGGTAATTTTCTAGAATTTATATTTTAAATAATTTATACAAGCACTTTACTTTAAATATAATAAATTGTCTATAATTTCATCTGCGTTAGAATCCAATACCACAGCCGATTTCATCTCAAACATCAGCAGTTACAGCCAATTTCGATGATCTTAT
The DNA here is from genome assembly GCA_004796505.1 of Oryzaephilus surinamensis. NCBI lineage: Eukaryota > Metazoa > Arthropoda > Insecta > Coleoptera > Silvanidae > Oryzaephilus > Oryzaephilus surinamensis. The sequence goes on along the minus strand of SSSI01007657.1, from coordinate 19,216 downwards.
TTATTTGCAAGATCCTCTAACTGAGGATGCTGTTATGAAATGTCTGCAAGCCCGTTTTGCAGCATCCAAGTTTTATGTATGTAGATTTATGTTTTGTGTCGTGTGCTAACGTTAAAATCTCCGATAATAAATTTTGTTGTAGACCAATGTGGGACCAATATTGCTCTCTATAAACCCGTTCCGTGATGTTGGAAATGCATTAACATTAAGCAGCACCCGACATTTACATTTGAGTCCCCAATTAAACAAAATAGTACAAGAAGCTGTCCGACAACAATCTGAAACTGGATATCCTCAAGCCATAATACTCTCGGGTTAGTTTCGTCAAATTGTCATTAACTAAATATATGCGTTTAAGATACATAGTTGTAATATATTTATAGGCACAAGCGGTTCTGGTAAAAGTTACACGTCAATGTTATTATTACGCCAACTATTTGCCGTTGCTGGTGGCGGACCAGAAACGGATGCTTTTAAACATTTAGCAGCAGCCTTTACAGTATTACGATCTTTAGGATCATCCAAAACCAAAAGCAATACAGAATCCAGTAGAATTGTAAGGAAATCACATTAAAATTATATATGATTGATGTTTATTTAAAAATATGATTTTCATATAGGGTCAATTTATTGAAGTGCAAGTGACTGATGGTGCATTATACCGAACAAAAATCCATTGCTACTTCTTGGACCAAACACGCGTAATTCGTCCATTACCAGGCGAGAAAAGTTATCATATTTTCTATCAAATGTTGGCCGGCTTGTCAAATGAAGAACGAACGAAACTAAATTTGGACGGCTATAAAATTTCCACATTAAAATATTTACAAAATGGTGACACAATACAAAATGTCGCTGAAGATGCTGCCAGATTCCAAGCGTGGAAAACTTGTTTGGGAATATTAGGTATTCCATTTTTAGATGTAGTTCGTGTTTTGGCAGCGGTCCTTTTGCTTGGCAACGTCCAATTTGTCGATGGTAAAGGACTGGAGGTTGATGTTAATGGAGAAAGTGAATTGAATGCTGTGGCTGGTCTTTTGGGCGTTTCGGGCGCTGCCCTCTTTCGTGGATTAACATCTCGCACACATAACGCTCGCGGTCAGTTAATAAAGTCCGTTTGCGACGCAAACATGTCGAATATGACACGGGACTGTTTGGCCAAGGCATTGTATTGTCGTACAGTTGCTACAATTGTACGAAGGGCGAACAGTTTGAAACGATTGGGATCCACTCTAGGTACTCTTAGTTCCGATTCGAATGAATCAGTTCATAATCAAGCGGAGGCAATCAGTCAACATGCATCGACCACTGGCAGTTCAGCAAATGCTGGAAGTAAATCAATGGCAGTACTTAATAACGCTGTCAAGCATGCCACTGATGGCTTTATCGGCATTTTAGATATGTTTGGATTTGAAGATCCCAAACCTAGCCAACTAGAACATTTGTGTATAAATTTATGTGCTGAAACAATGCAACATTTTTACAATACACACATATTCAAGTCCAGCGTAGAGTCCTGTCGAGATGAGGACATTGTTTGCGAAATAGAAATCGATTACGTGGACAATGTGCCATGTATTGATTTAATATCATCACTTCGAACAGGACTATTAAGTATGTTGGATGTAGAATGTTCAATTCGAGGTACAGCTGAATCGTACGTCTCGAAAATAAAAGTACAACACAAAAATAATTTAAGACTGTTTGATCCGAAACCAATGGATCCACGACTATTTGGTATACAACATTTTTCTGGACGTGTTATTTACGATGCTTCCGATTTTCTAGACACAAACAGAGATATTGTACCAGACGATTTAGTTGCCGTATTTTATAAGCATTGTTGCAATTTTGGTTTCGCCACACATCTGTTTGGCAGTGAACTAAAAGCACTTTATGCATCTGAGAATGTGCCACGCGGTATCAGTTTCCGAATATCGCCAACATCACATGCAGAACTGTTGAACGGAGACGAACCTGTTTCAACACTAACGCAAGATTTTCATACACGATTAGACAATTTACTTCGTACATTGGTGCATGCACGGCCACATTTCGTTCGATGTATATGCAGTAATTCAACAGAAACACCGAATATATTTGACAGGAACACTGTTGTACGGCAAATACGATCGTTACAAGTCTTGGAAACTGTTAATTTAATGGCGGGCGGCTATCCGCACAGAATGCGTTTTAAAGCGTTTAAGGCACGCTATCGCATGCTGGTATTATTTGATAAATTAAGTAAATGTGAAGAGAAAATTGTCGAAGATTGTCTTGCCATATTAAAGCATGTTGTTGAAAAAATAAACAAAGAAAAATGTCCGGTATCGATTAGTTGGACGTTGGGAAAACGTCATATATTCCTAAGTGAAGGTATTAGACAGCATTTGGAGAAACTACGTTGTGAAACACGCCATAATGCGGCCACATTAATTCAAGCCACCTGGCGAGGATGGCATTGTCGCTATAAATTATCGGTTCTTCGCAAGGAGAAGAGCACATTGAACCACAATCAGCCACCAATTAATCGATCAGTTCTTGGTGGCACTCGACCACGTCCCCAACCGATTGCTGGTACACCACCGCCGGATCCGAACGAAAAATGCGATTCTAAAGTTATACAACAAACGTGCAATTTCTTTGGGCTGGATTTAGAACGACCACCTCCAGTACCGCCTAGCCGTTCCTATACAGTAACGGGAAACACAAAAATGGGTTACCCACAAACTAGAGTTATGAAAATGTCTTATCCCGAAGAAAGCCTGGGCGGAAGGTCGTTGCTTTTGAAAGGAGAAACTGTGCTGGTGGTTGGAGCCTCACACAGACGTGGCCATTTAATTGTAGAACATAAGCAACGTACTCTTCATGTACCTTTCCAATTTTTAGAATTAAAACAGAGTGTTAATATTTAAATTTTTATTTTCCATGACATTTGTATATTATAAAAAAAATTCCATCTGTGTACAATAGCTTTTAATCGTAGTATTATTATATTTTATTGCGAATTTTTTTATGAAATACTAGAATGTAGATTTTTTATTTGATTATTTATAGAAATTATAGATATTTAAGTGATAATAAGTTTTACCATAGATAATCTTTAATCTATCCACACTGTTTGTAATTTGCATATTGCCAGTGAGATAATATTTTTCTTTCCGATTAATTTATTTACCAATGAGACTTGGAAAATTATTCATTTTCAAACTGTCCGCTGTATACTTGCCTCTCTAGTTGCAAATATTGGAATTATGAATAGAAAATAAAAAAAGATAGACTGTTTGGATTACATTTGATGAAAATGGGCTAGGCTGGCTAATTTACAATTTTTAAAGAATTTCTTAGAATTTAGGAGGGTACTTGTAGAGGATGTAAAACCTTAAATAAGCAAGTAGGTATGTCTGCCTTGAACTAGTTTAACAAATTAAACAATATTTTCTGTCCCAAAACATTTGCTGGAATATATAGTGTTCCATTCATCTATTATCTTGTACAAAGTACTCATAAATCAATTTTTAAGCTCAAGAGACAAGTATGCTATAGTGGACAGTGATTACTTCATATTTATATTATACTGATTTGTAATACATAATAATTTTTTACTCGTATAAATCGATTCATTTAGTGTGCAAATTAATGGAGTAAATTAAATAAGAGTATAATTATAATTTTTTATTTTTGTTGAGGGGAATATTAAATTTTATTTTCAGAAAGCTTATCAAACTACTTTTAAGTTTTTTATTCAAATGTATATTATTTTAATTCATCCCCTTCTTCTAATTCTGACTCATTTGCCTCTTCAACTACATCAGACAAAAATTCCGTACTTTCTTCTAGAATATCAAATTCAGTTGTACTACCTATATACGAAATAAATATTTAGCGTAAAAAATGATCTATGTTTTAATTACCTTTAAATGCCAATCTACGCTCTCTTTTACTATCAGCTCTTTTTAAAGGCTTTAATGGAATCTCTCCTGCAGCGGGCACGATATTTTCCTTTAATTGTTCAGTTTCTTTATTAACTTCTTCTATTTTGTTAACATTGTCAGCATTTATTAATTTTCCATTTTGTTTTAAAGAATTTGAACGTGAGTTTGATCGAGAATTATTTGTTGATGATATAATTTCAATTTCGCTATTCTGATTAAATCAGTTAATAATGTAACAATAATAATAATAATAACAAAATATCAAAAAATTTTTAAACAATTAAAATGTATACCTGAGTTTTCTCTAAAATTGCTGCAGATTGTTGTTTGGCCATAAGAATTCCAGCATCAGTTTCCATTTCTTTGCGTTTTTTATATTTTTTATCTGTTCTATACAAATCATAACAAGTGCATATTAAAACCAGTACAAAAAAAGAAGCTAATACAATCACTACTAATTGTTCTGTTCCTTCTTCTTGTATGGAAGTTGTTGAATAAATGGAAGTGAATAGAATTCTTTGTGGTGCATCCTGTACCCATGTTTTGTCTTTACCCTTTACAAATTATTCCATTTAAAAATATTAAATAATCATATGGATATCATTTCGCACACACCTGACTTATGTTTAAACTAGTGGTTCCTGGTGTCTTTTCATGTAAAACATCAAATTCTGAGCTACACTGAGCGCTTCTAACACCATGCGAATTTGAAACATTTACTTTTTCAGCGCCAGTTTTAGTGAAAAGCATGTATTCTTCCAAAGGTTTCATAATGTGCTCATTTACTTCAATAAAAATATCTAATAAAATATTTATGGAGTTATTTTTTGTTCAAGTTGTATATAATTTAAAAAATTTACTCGATAAACAGCCACTGTAGCCTTTATAAATTGCAAATCGTGGATCATTTGTATGATGTCCACCAATTTGCACCTCATTTGCACCCAATTCCGGTACGTTAATAAAATTTGATGGAGGAATTTGCGTCATTGGAATTATTTCTCTATCAACGAGCAATTCAGTTTCAGCAAAATCTCTTCTATAATAAACTGAGTGTCGTGCACCGTTTATAAAATTCATTGTTTGTACTGTTGCTGAATAAACTTCACCCTCTCTATCTTCCTGTACAATTAAGAATCCTTCTAAACTCAAACCAACCAAAAGATAATAACTACGACTAATTAAATAATAATTTTGTAAAGTAAATTGATGTTCAATATGTTATTTATCAATATTATACTTATTTTCAGTTTGAATAAGCAGGAGCACTGTATTCTTTTGCCTAATATCTAAACTGGAAAATGCCAATTGAATTTTCACATGATCAACCGATGCGTTCAGAAAATATTCCCGCCATAAAATCGATTCACCACTAAATTCAGCCCCTTTTTCTTCCGAACAAAATTCCCCGTAATAACTGGTATGTTCACAATGACAAGTATGTTCTTGATTTCGAAAATCTTCAATACAAATGCCACCGTGTTTGCATGGTTCTTCATCGCATTTCATGTCACAATCAGAAATAACACCTAATGAGAAAATAAATTTTCATTTTTTTTAAAGTTTCATTTAAAAAATACCCAAACTGTTGTTAGAAGCTATTTCTTTCAAATCTACTAAAACGTCTCCAATTTGCAAGCCTCTTAAACATCCCACATAACCGGGCATTGTGGCTGGAAATGAAGAAACTTTCAACAGTGTTTCTGGATCATATCCGCCCAAATTCAATTGAAAATACTCTGTTGGAGGCGCAGGTGGCCGTTGAGGTGCTAACACTTCTAAATTATTACAAAAACAATTACAAATTTAAATGTAAACTAATAATTGTTTTCACCTTTATCTGGATTTAGCCATGGTTTATTTACATATGTATCTAACATCTTAACACCAATTGGTAAAGTATTATTTTCGTCGTTCACATACAAAGTTGTGCTGTTTTCATTTCTTATAACAGCTATTTGTATAGACTTACTACTATTTAGTTCATTATGATTCACTGTTACGTTATAAATTTCATTACCATAATTAAATAAATATACAACTTGTGTTCCATTATCAATATACAAGTGTACAAAATTGTTTAAATGATCATTTGCATAAAATATTAACGAAACATTATCATAAGTTCTTATATTAACTAAAATTGTCTCTTCAAATATATTTCTAAATGTGAAATTTTCAAATGTGTCATTACTTCCTAAATAATTTTGTTTTAAATAAGATTCGGGAGTCGTAAATGTTATACCATTTGTGTTAATATCTAAAAATAGTCCTCTAAATAAAAATAAAAACGTTATTATTTACTCCTAATAATTTACTAGTTTCACAATATTGCCCTTTATAAGCCCAAGGATTTGGACAAATACATTCAAATGTGCTCCACAATTCTTTACACTGTGCTCCGTTTTGGCACGGATTTGGTACACAAGAGGGTTTGCAATCTTTAATAATTTCACTTAAATGTACACTCATGTATGTATATATATCTAAAATTTCCTCATTTACTACTAAACCGCGAAAACAACCTATAAGACCCTGATGCACGGAAGATTTTGGATCTAATAAATCACTAAAATATATGAAATATATATTTAAGCCATTTTTTTAATTATAGTAAATATATTACTATGGTGCACCACCAATAAACATGGATCCTTCAAAAGGGCCAAACTCTTCTTCAGGCTTTAAATCAACAGTTCTAAAATCTTCATTAATCATAAATCTCACATGATATTTATTGTAATCGATCCACAATTTATGCCATTCACCGCCATTTAATCTTCGACGGGAATCAATTACAAGTTCTTTCGAAACGCCAGTGTTTAAAGTAAAATTAAATGTCAATTGAAAATCTACAAGGTAAATAAATTTTTTTATGGACAATACACATCTCAGTTGTAATACCGCTTTTAAGAGCAACCATAAAACTGGGATAGTTGGGACGAATTGGTGGTTGATATAAAAGAATAGCTTTTTTGCCAGTTGTTCTAAACGAGAATGCTAAATCCCCTTTACGCCATCCAGGCACCTCTATATAAGATTGACTAGTTGTAAATGTAACAACAAATCTTTGTGTATCTGAAAACATTTACTGTTAAAATATTTTTATTGCACAATAAATTCACGAAAATGTACTAGTTTCCACACATTCTAGCGGTCCTAAAGTAATTCTACCGAGAGCATCTTCCGGTAAATCTGGTTGTTGCAAAAAAACCATTTTTATTATACCTAAACTGTTCCCAGTAGTATAATAGCCATCATCTGTGTTCCACTTATCGTCATTTACATCGTCACAACTACACAATTGCAATGGATTTTCGCATTTCTTTCCCACAGAACATGGGCACGCACCTCTGCAAAATTTCATTTCATGTTGTACAAACGTTTCCTATTTCATTTTACCGTTTCACATCCCCTATAAAATCTACCGTTTGATTAGCGGAACTAATAAACCAAGTAGCTGAATGCAATTCAATAGGCGCTTTCAAACAATCATATTTAATGTATTGACTACAATTCAGTGAATGTAAAACTAATTCCTGTAACATATCAGCAGTGAATTCTCTGTATTTTATATCGAAACTGAAATCTTGTTCAGACGGTGATCGAACATCAATTTGACTCGGCAAATTGTGTTCCACTATTGTTTTAGTTGAATCTTCCAAACTTTGAAATTCACATCGAACGTGTGCTGGAGGAAATCGTCCATTACCATCAATATCAATTAAATACACGTCCGGTTTCGTGTAGCCCAAAAGGGCCAATTCTTCACATGTCTTTCTATATTTAGCGAAATGGCAATTTTTGCCTATATACCCTGTATTATGACAATCGCAAATTAGACGATCCTCTTTCACCGAACATTTTCCACCATGTTCGCACGTGTTTGGCCTTAAACACGGATCGATAAATTTGCAATTATCCAAACTGACTTCACCAACAACACGTTCTGATTGTACAATTGAACGTGGCTCTAATTGAACACCATTTACAATAATATCTCGCATACAACCAACTAGACCAGAATTTGCTTTTGATCCTGCTGCTACTTTAATTTTATCACCAATTGCGAATTTTAAATCTCCAATTTTTTCCTGTTTTTCTCTACTATCTACTTGAAGATTTAATTCGCTGTCGATGTATGTTAAATTCAAGAAATGCCAAATGCCTGGTGTTTTTTTAACACTTACAAGATGTGTTAAATTTTTTATATTGTCAGTTAATTCAAATCGCACCTCATCATTTACCACCCTTACTTCCCAGTAGAATCCGGTTTGCGCTTCACTTGATGCTAAAACACTTAAATTTAAACTGGCTTTAAAATGGAATGAAATTGAAAGCTCTTTTTCCAAATTATTTGGCCACCAAAGGTATGCAGACGAAAATGGAAAGGTGATAGGAATTTCTTTAACATCAGCTTCATAGAATTCAGGATCCAAAATTCCAATATAATGTACCTAAATTTAGCGCCACAATTTCAGTGTTAAAATGAAACTAAAATTGTTCTCACCTTTGGGTTATTTTTATGTAATTCGTAAATAACAGAAATATCATTATAAAAAACGTATTTTAAAGAGCCGACAAAATTATTCCTCGACCACAAACCATTCTTCTTTTGCAATTCTGGCCCACCACCAATATAAATTTCAGGGTCAATATACATCCAGGGATTCCCGCTTATATTTACCGTAACTTTTTCGTCATTAAGTATTACATCAACTTGTTCGTAACGATGGAATATTGTTAAATTATTCCATTGGAATAATTTGAAATCTTTATTATGTCCCAGTATTGTAGTGATAGCTTCTTCACCAAAATTCATTTCAACGTAAATTGAATTATTAAATATTGATGCGGCAACATAATGATCGATACCATGCTCGCCACCAGCTGTATACAGAAGAACGGAATCATCAAACCTTGTCTTGAATACCATTGAAAATCGTGTTAAAGAAGAATGTACTCTGTCTTTCCAATCGTACACTCGATATGATAAGTACGACGACCCTCTTAATGTTAAAATAGTTGCAGCTAAAAATTTATTTATAAATTTTCTTGTGGAAAATAGGACATTAGATAATTTTACTGTATATATCACAATATTCCCCTTCGTATTTTGTTCCAAAACAGTCGCAACTAAAAGAATTGTAATGATTTACGCATTTTGATCCTTGGAAACAGAGATTTTCTTGTGTTATACATTTATCTACACAACCTTCTTGTACATTTTCATGTTTTGTGGCTATTAATGGTGTAATTGGTAATAAATCGGACGCGGATTTTCCAGTACTTAAAATTACATTTTTTATACAACCAACAAATGATTCAATTATGTATTTTACGCCGTGTAGTCTTTCCTCAGAACTCAAACCTAATACATATTCAAAATTTATGCAATACTGAAATTAAAAGAACGTAAAAATCATTCAATAACTTATGTACCTCCGATGAGAATGACTGATGTAACATTAGTGAATACTCCGTAATTATTTTCTTTATCCAATCCTTTTAAATCAGTTTCATCTTTTAAGTCATCTACACTGGCCATTAGTTTGGCCCCATATACATCGATTCTCACCTAATACAAATATGACTCAATGTAGGAAAATTCAATTTAAAAGAAATTTATAGTTTTTACTGTAACAGAATGCCATTCGTTTCTGTTAAGTCCTCTTCCAACCGTTAAAGCAGTCGAATGTTTTCCATAAACATGTACAACTTTTAATTGTCCCTGTTGTACAATTATATACAATGCATATGGTTGTAATAAAACTCCAGTTGGTACTTTAACATTATGATAGACTAATAATCCATGAGGTAATCTTGTACGAAATTGAAATGAAATTTGTCGACATAATCTAAATGGCAGTTTAAATAAATTGGATCCATATGAAAAAGGCATTAAAATATATAACGACTGTAAATCACCTCAATTGGAACGTTTGTATCATATCACCATCAATTTGTATAAATGTATTCGATTGGGCAAACATGAAGGTTTTTTCATTACCAGTCTCTGGGAATGTAAGCTGAGGTCCTCTTTCAAGTTTCGTTGTAACAGTATTATTATTCGATTCAACTACTAGAATTTCTTAAAAAATAACCAATTTTATCATATATTTTAAACTCACTTTGAATATTTTGTAAGCAACTATTCAAACAGTCTTCTTCACTATCAAATTGATTGAATTCATTACCACCACAACCGCCCCACACAAAAACCACACATTTTTGTCTATTTTGATCGTATGCCCATTTTATAATCGTTTTATTACATGATCCTTTTTCAGGAAATCCATTGCATTTATTTAATACCGGTTGATCGAGTATCACAGACGAAATTGAGCTAATACTAATATATAATAATAATAATGCTAGAAACGTACACCGCATTTTATCATCGACTTTATACAAATTTTTATTATATTTATTTAATATTTTTTTCAAATAATTATTTGTATTAAGAAGCGTATTCTACCGGAAGTACTATGACGTCATAAAACAATTGAAGTTGTCTTGTACGGCGAATTAGCCACTTAAGAAATAATCACCGCATTAGGCCGTAATTGATTCAAGTGACAATAATTAGTTTTATTTTGAATGATGAAAAAGTCTTCGATTTCATTACCCGGCACTTTATTATTAAAATTTTGCGTTAAAAACTATATAAATAGTTTATAGATAACACTATAATCTTCTAAACGGTTATCCTCTCATAGGATTAGGTTTAATTTAAAAGAGAGTTTAATAAATGTTATTGTCAGTGCAATGGTAATAACATGACTGAAGATTCATATGATCTTTATTAAACTACAAAATTGTTTAGTGACTCTTTTCCTTTTGCTACTGTTGAATCATTTTTTTTAAACATTTACGATTTAATGAAGCGCACATTTAAAATAAAGTAAGTTAATTATATTTTAGAGGCATTTTTCGTTTAATTATTATTATCGCACAATTTAAATTTGTTCCTTTTTGTTATTAAAATTACGAAACAAGCGGAAATATTTTTTTTCTTTTATATAATATTGTTTACGTTTTGCATCTTCATATATTTGTTGTTAAACCAGGAATACTGTACTAATTTATAAAATAAACATTTATTTATTAATAACATGTCTTTATTGATAATACAATATACTTAGTTAGTTAGCAGAGTTCATTAAAGAAGGACAATAATATGTACCCATAATTATTGTACATTTAAAATTGTTGCTGTGTACAACTTTATACCAATAGCATTCCGAAAAGTGACAAGTTTTATTTTATAAACCGACAGGGAATTACCACAAATTTCCTTTTGCCGTAGAAACTACATAAGTACATATACGAGTATTAATCTTGCAAATAATTTGTCAGTTTTTAAAATGTCTTACAAGTGTTAACTTTTTATTCAATTATATTATTTTTGACAAGTGTGTGAAATTATTCAACCAATATGACGAAAAAAGAATATTGTTTGGTAAGTTTATATATGTTTTCAATAAAAATTTCAGTTTATATTTGTGTTTAGTGTTTACCATAAGCAAGAAACATAAAAACTAAGGTATGACTTCAAATTGAATACATAATTACAAAAATAAACGTTTTTATGGTACCAATAAGTCAAAAAATGTTTTATGTATTTATCAGAAAATACGACATTTATCTGAAAATATCGACAAAATTAATATTACACACAATCTTGCAATAAATATTGTTTGTAACTACGTAGATATTTTATGCAGTTATTAATATAATTATGCAGTAAAATTTTTTATAAATGTTTGCGTCGTTTTTTAATTTTTTGTTGAATTATTACATATCTATATATATTCCTATTAGTATAATATAAAGTATAAAAGGGTAATTAATTCAGGAAAAATAACTCAGTCTGTTTCCATATTATATACGTAAATAAATGTAATATATACCTAGTACTGAAATGAATTCCGCATATTTCAACATATTACATATACTAATTATAACTCCTAAAAATGTTTATATTATTACTGATACGTTTGCAATATTGAAAATAAATAAAATGATTATTGTTTCGTTTTATCAGTAAATAATAACCGTATCCAACTACCAATAAAAGGTAAAATCAATTGAGTGCTTGACTAGTTATGATAGTTTAGTGAGTTGTTAATGAAATATAAAGATAATTAACAAAATCCTATTTCTTTCTGTGTGTGTGTTTGTGCATGAATATAATATTTATTTTTGGTATGTTTGCATTTTTATTTTATTGCTTTTTCAAGAAAATATAGTTAGTTATATACTTAAAATAAAAAATAAATAGGAATTTTTATGAAACCATAAATTTTATGATGTCTTTTTTTAAATAGTTAAAACAATAACTAATTTCCAATTTTACAATTCCGAAAATTTGCTAAATACTTTAAAAGCGATTTACGTATTTTTAAGTCATGCCTTAAAATATTAAATGTTGACCTTAACATATTATATTAATCAGATTAGTCAATAAACTATACGTATTTATCTTATAAGTAATTTATTATTAAGACAAAATCATTATAAGTATACGTACATATATTATCAAAAGTTGGAATGTAGTAAAAACTGAAAGCTCTGAAATTTTTGCCATAAAAAAACAGTGATACAATACATTTAAGAAAATTGGTTAGAAATATTTTCTGTAAACATCTTGCTCAAAAATTATTTATTTAACGGAAATCCCTATTGAATCTTTAGATAAAAATTTTTAAACATATCAATTTCGATATAAAAATGATTAATCCATTCATCAAAATATAATATGTATGTATATTCAACTATTTGAAAATATCTATAATGTTAAAAATCACATTTCGAATAATTTTAATAATCCAAAATATCAAGATCCAAATCATCCAGATCCAAATGTCAGATTAAAAACTCTCCCTTTTTCCTTATCAATAATATAATTTTTTTAAATATACCTATAGTATACAGGTATACAGGTATATAGGTAAGTTCACTTATTTATGTTTATAACAGAAAAAACTGTTATCAACCAAATCATTTTTATCTAAAAATATTCATAACATACTCGTAAAAAGGTATTGTAATTGTATGTGTACATACATTTAAATCATTCAATATCTGTTGTTCACCTTCTTGTTTTCCAATTATCCAAAATATTTATTTAACTACTAATCCCACATGTCAAGTGCACACATTATTCATATTTTTTTTACGTAAAACATGTGATTTTTTCAGACTACCATGAGTGCGAATGAAGCAAAGAAATTGCCACAGTATATAGCCGCCTTATCGGGTAAATATTTTTACATATTTTTATATTTATTATTATAATTAACAAAATATTTACTGGTATAGTGTGTATGGGTTCTGTGGCGGCTGGCACCGTCCTTGGATGGACATCGAATATCTCCACAAAAATAAAAAACAGCGAATTAAACGACATCTACGTCGACAACGATATCTTCGGATGGATTGGGTCTTGGGCGACTCTTGGTGCAATGGTAATGTGTTTTCCCATTGGCTACATATGCGACTTAATTGGCAGAAAATTGGCTATGCTATTGACAATCATCCCATTCACAGGGGGTTGGCTGTTAATTATATTCTCCACAAATGAGGCAATGATTTATGTTGGAAGATTTTTTACCGGTTTGGCGGGCGGTGCATTTTGTGTGGCTGCACCACTTTATACCAGCGAAATTGCCCAAAAGGAGATACGCGGTGCATTAGGAAGTTATTTTCAACTTTTACTAACTGTTGGAATACTACTCAGCAACATTATGGGTGCTTATTTGGAAATCAAAACATTTACCATAATTTGTGCTATAATTCCTTTCGTATTTGGAGTAGTGTTCTTTTTGCAACCGGAAACGCCCGTATATTTGATGAAAAAAGGCAAAGAAAATGAAGCAAGAAATAGTTTGAAACGTTTACGTGGTAGTGCGTATAACGCAGAAGGTGAACTACGCGAAATTCAACAACAAATTGAAAACGACATTAATTCCAAAGTATCAATAAAAGAATCACTAAAGACGAAAGCAGCGAAAAAATCCATAGTAATTTGTTTTAGTTTAATGTTTTTCCAACAAATGGGTGGCATAAATGCTGTTATTTTTTATACCGGTGAAATTTTTGAGTCATCAGGATCTGATATATCTTCAGATTTGGCAACAATTTACGTTGGTATTGTTCAAGTTGTGGCAACATTTGTTTCATCATTAATAGTCGACAAATTTGGTAGAAGGATTTTATTAACTGCATCCGATTTCTTCATGATGGTTGCCGGTTTAATGCTTGCTATATTCTTCACATTAAAAGATCGTCATGTAATTGATGAAGATCAAGTTAAAAATATTGGCTTTTTACCAATATTAAGTATGATGTTATTTATTGCCCTTTTCTCACTTGGTTTTGGTCCAATTCCATGGGTGTCGTCATCAGAACTGTTTCCAAATGAAATTAAAGCAAATGCCAGTTCGGCAGCAGCAACATTTAACTGGTTTTTGGCATTTATTGTTACGAAATTTTACATCAATTTAAAAGATTCTATTGGTGGCGATTCAACGTTTTACATTTTTTCTGGTATTTCATTAGTTGGTACTCTATTTGTAATATTTATAGTGCCAGAAACAAAAGGAAAATCACAAGTTGAAGTACAAAGAATGTTAAATGGGGAAAAAGAATCCAAAAGTGGTTTGGAAAATCCTGCTTTCCAGCATTAGTATTTTTAATTAGTATTTAAATCATCTATAAGTTCCTATTTTTAATCATATTGTTTTATAACTTTAATAATCGACAATTATTGTTTATTTAGCCCATATACAAACTGTTTATACACATATGCTTTTATTCATATTATTTTACATTTAATACAATTATATCTGACCTAAATATTTTCATGACAAACACTTTATAGAAAATTGGTTCAATTTTTTCCCATAACCACTTAGAATGTAGTTTAATTTATAATAAAAGATATTAATTTAATTAAATGTATAAATAGATTTTATTTATTATTTCAAAATCACTTTTACAAAATAATAATATTTATGAATGATGCTTTGATAATTATGAGATTGGCACTTATAATTTTTTTAAACAGGTAACTAATTACAAATTGATAACATTTCTCTCACAATAACATCACAATCGTTATAATTTAATAATAAAATGATTTATATTGAATATTATTTTTTTAATTTAAAATACAGCTTCCTCTTGTCCTCTTGTATTCGGTGGTGCTGCTCTCATTTGAAGAACTTGTATTAAACTAGCTTTCTCGCGTTCCAATGCCGATATTCTTTCACTTTTCTTACTTACTTCCTGTTTAAGCAATATTAATAATAAATTGAAAAAATTACATACTGCGTAATTTCCATTTACCTCTGTTAATAAACGATTTTGTTGCTTCAATCTATCGGTTATATCTTGTGGCTGACCAGGTTGCGGATAATGATGGACAGCTAAATTCATATGCAAAGGTAAACCACCTCGTTCCCAACTTTCTGTTAATGTTGCAAGATGTCGATTGACTTCTAAAACACGAGCTCTTTGCAATTCCAATCTTTCTTGTTGCGCTTCCGACCAGGGTTCCTATAATTAGTACCATCAATGATTATGAATCGTGAACAAATTATTTATATGTATAAAAAAACTACAATGCTATAATTATGAAGCAACGGACCAAAAAATGTTGGTCCATTTGATGATTAAATTAAATCAGTGGCATGTAACAAACCGTAAAAGTAGACAGTTATAATATTATACAACAATATAATACCATAAAATTTTAATTCTGGTATTATTGTCAAGTACAGGAGTGCTTTTGCTATAAAAATACCTGGAAAAATACTGACGTAATTTTGTCCATATGTATGAGATTTACTTTCTTTATTAACAGCTTATTGTTAAATGGACAATAAATACTTATTAAAAAAATATTTCTCTTATGAATCGTTTTCAAATATGAATATTTAAAAAGTATACCACACAATAAGTACGTCATTTATTAGTACCTAGTTTGCATAATACGCACACTCATTGCCTATTGTTGATGCAATATTGAAAATATTTATGTGAAAATAATACATTTCATACAATAATTGTTACAGTTTCATGTTAAGTAGGTGTGTTAATTTATTTGTGTAGCGCGGAAACTGTATTACGAAAACAATAAAACACAATTTACATCTCATAAAAAGAATAAAACTGGTATGAGAATATGGGTTAGTAGTATAATCAACAATTTATAATAATTTCTATAAAAAAATAACACTTACAACATGACCCATTCTACCCAAGTATTTCATTTTCTCTTGTACAGCAGCAACTTGTTTTAAATACCAATCGCGCGCTTTTTCAACAGCAGTTAATCCTTGCATTAAAACATCTTTTTCTTGTTCAATTTGTTTTATTCGTTTTAACATATTGTAATCGATGCCATTTTGTAAAGTATGTCGACGTGGTTCCCTTCTTCGTGTATTACTCTTCTTTTGATATAATCCAGCACTCGGTTGTACAATATCAGTTTGTGGGGCGGCTTTGCCATCCCCCAAACTCCTGCTAGTCCTCAACAGTCCATTAAATTGCTGATTACGTTTATCATTCTTATTTTCCTGATCGGTCATCATAAGGCCCATTTGCCAATTTTGTAATGCTGTACGAATTTCGGCACGATCAATAATATTTCCAGTACGTTCCATACCGATTGCGGTGCGTGGCGGCTTCGGTGGTCCATAAAGCATGGGTTTGTTTATATTCGGAACTGGTTTATTATCGTAGGTGTGTACATCGATCGCATCTTTCTGTATATTGGCATCTTTTCGTTCTGCCAACAATTGTGGCATACTTATTGTTCTTTGTTGGGACGACATAACATTATTTGGTCGAATTGCGGCCGTATTACTCCAACTCACTTTTGGTGGACTATCGATGTCCAATAATGGTGCCGATGGTGGGCGATTGTTCGTTTTCACACCCACTACATCTGGATGCGCCTTATTCAACGGTCCATTATCTGAGCGTCTTTCCACTTGATTTCGCAACAAGCATATTTTCAAACCAGCACAGAAACGTTCAAACGACAACATACCATTTGGGGGTGTAACTTTACGTAAACTTTCAATGACCCCTTTTGGTAGTCCCTTAGAGCCATCGTCTTGCCATCTGTTTTTAATATCGGAAAAATTCACAAAACCCGTTTGTTTATCATCCATTATATCGAAGAGAGTACGCATTGCGGTCACAAATTGCTTTGGTAAACCATCCAGGGTGGATGGTTGTAAAGGCGAAGTCATATTTTGTTGTTTACACTCTCAACATCAAAACACAACAACAACAACAACTATACACGTTCAATACTCGGACTGAGTCTAAACTGGCTGCTGTGACGCTGTGAGATCTGTGGTGAAACCACAAGCAGCAAAGACGTGGCCACAGGTAAGTTGCGGCTGATATTAGCTCACAGGTAACAGTACAGGCTGTTGATGACCTTGTGTCTTATATATATGGACAAAATTTTCAAATATATCTAACCGTTTTCCTTATTTTATGCTTTGTTAACATTTATTGTTTTGTTACAAATTCAAGTTGATATTATTGTAAGTTCTTTTTATAAGTACTAGATATAATATGTATTATGTTTAAAATGGAAAGAAGTTGTTGAAGACATTTAAATCGAAACCGTTTACGTTTACATGAAATAGGTAGGGTGAATGTTCGCAAAACATCGTTTTACGGACAATGATATTTAAATTGGTTGAACTTCTTCTGCGGTCTGTTTTTTAAATATATTTTTTAATATAAGTACGAGTATATATAGAGAGTACCCAAAGAATGTATTTCATTTGATTTAATGATATCAAACATCTGGTGGCTTAGTATTTCAAGTTATTTGGTATTTTTCCACAAAATTAGAGAAGTCATATTCAAGTTTTTTGAAATTATATTAAAATTAAGCTTTTTAGTCGAGCGCGCCTTTATGTTACACAATATTCAAATTTTGAATGGATTCCATATTGCTTCTGCATTATATTATCATTTAGTATGCATATTTAGGTACCTAAATTTAAACTAAGACGTGCTTATACATTTTATAAAAGGAAAATTTATTTTATTGATCTCCACATAATAAATACCTACAATTTTCCATAGAATCTAAAATAAATAACTTTTTATTTAATTTCATATAAATATGACATGGATTAAATTCGACCTGATATTGAATGAAAATAATAATAATAATGATTTATTGTCAATACTAAAATACCTGTAATATCTATGTATATGTATAGTAACAATAGAATATGACATTCAGTATATATAGTGTCAGGGTGTCCCAGTTTTTTATGTATTTAAAATTTGAAAACAATATTGTTAGATGACTGTTTATAAAACAATTTCTATTCTAAAAACCAACTGATATACATATCTACCGAGATTTTTAGCAAACAATAAATTGAACATAAACAAAAATATATACGTATAAATATAAAAATATATGTACGTAATATTTACTTAGAATTCAAAATTTTTTTGTGATAAAGAAAATTTAAATATGAAAATTGAAAACATGACGAAATTGTTTGTTAAAACTCATTAACAATTCAATTTTAAATTAAATATAATAATTAATTTAAAAACTTTTACCACATGATAAAAAAACTTTATCTTAGGTATATCTTATATTTACAACTTTAATGTTGTAAAAATACTCGTATACTTATTAATTATTATACAGATTAATGAGTTTTATTATAGTCAATTTCATTTCTGTAGGGAAGTTTAAATATTTTAATAAAATTTTATTTGAAAATTTCCTAAATCAAAGTCTGTTTTATATATCTTGTAAAATTTTATTAAAAATATAATATAAATATAATATTAAATTAAAATTATTAAATATTATTTGCTACAGACTACCAGATATTCAACTGTGTTTTGCAGTCTTCTCATTATTTCTTTGAAAGTGTCGTTATATGTATATATTTATTTATGGTGCCGCAGGATTGGTGTCCATGTTTCTTACGAATTTATATATGTAATTTATAAGTTTCATTTAAATTCATGTGAATTCAATTAGTTAAAAAAATTAAAAATCGATTTACTCCCAGATTTCATTTGTTGACCACTTTGAAAAAAATTATTACTTTATGTTCTCGAATTTATGCAATAAATTATTCATTTAGAAATGTATACATTAATACATATGTACTTGAAAAATAAAGATATAAATCTGAAACTATTTTTTTGTAAGGGATATAATAAAAAATATCTTATGGAATGTATATTTTATTATAAAAAGAATTTAATAG
>SSSI01007656.1:0-12964 GCA_004796505.1 Oryzaephilus surinamensis | reverse complement strand
CAATTCCATTATTCAAATATCAAAATTATAATCAAGTTAAACTAACTCTTTCTTGGAAACATCTAAAATAAGAGAATTTCAAAAAGTTTAATTACATATCAAATAGTGTAATCTGACTTTCATGTCTTTATGTTTAAATAAAACATTTTTGAAATGGAACTGAAAAGGTGTAACATTTCATTAGAGTTTATCTAGATAAATAAAATTGATTAGCAGAATAACAGAGTTGTTTATTTCAAACTTTGCACAGAGAAAATGATAATAAATTCACCATTGTGCCCCAAGTGGATATGAATTGCATGTTTCTAAACTGTATTAGCTTGTAATCAAAAAAAATTTACACTCTTTCTGCCACAAAATTGATTTCAGTTCGAAATATAAAATTGATTGAAATAAGTTCGTATATAGAAATTTTAATTAATTGTTAATATACGTTCATATATAACTTTTATATGACGTAATAAATGTTAATATTTTGAAACTGTGAAAATTTAATTTATTAAAACGAAATGGAATATTTCTGAATTAAAATACATCACATTAATATTCAAAATGAATTTATCTAGCTTTTTTCCCTTCCCCGAAAAAATAAAACCACGTGCATTGAATGAAAAATTATACGATTTTTACAATTTTTACCTTACATGTACATGCTTTTGTATGCAATTTCTGTATAAATACAGTTGACGTGAATGGATCGCACAGAGAAATGTTAGTGGAGAGGATTTTCCTTAACGGAAACTTGATGGCTTTGACATTAACTTTATAGTCAAGTTGATATAGAAAAAAGTCGCTGTTAATATACATGAAAAACCGATGGAAAAACGAAATCTTGTTGCATTACCACAAAAAAAAGTGTGTATACAGGAAGTGCGGAAAATTTGATAAAAAAGAACTTGAGGGTAAAGTTGCCTAAAAATTCAACTCACTCTGTATGCATGGCTTTGTGTGTTTAAAACTCAATTTAATGCATTTAGGGGGTTAGTAGTAGTGTGATTTAATTGTGTATACAAGAAGAAGTGTATGACGTCAATTCTAATTTTACATATAAGACAATTTACATGATGTCGTAAGGTCTAAAGGGTGTTAAAAATATTCAACTTTAATACAACCTTGACTGTTATAAAAAAAAGCGGTCAATATTTAATTTACAAATAAATATTCCGTGCATATAATACTAAAAATAATTATTGAATATAATATAAACCGAGTTTTTCCAACAAAATCAAAATTTAATTAAATCCTGAACATTTTGTTCAGGGAAGACTATATATGTATAATAAAGAGGATTAGTTCGGATAATTGCAGTTTAATTATCTAGATAACAGGATAATAATTTGACGTGACATAAAAGAGAATAATATGTTCTTTTTTATTAAAAAAAAATCTTCCACATACATCATTGATTTTTTTTTCAAGAATTTTTTAATAATGTATTCCTTTGATATTTTATATATGATCCTGTAAAATAAATGTTCACAATATCATTTATTTGTATATACATATATACAAAATATTCTGGATATACATACATTGTTATGAACACATAATTTATCGTTTTCGATGTTTTTATTTCAGAAAATTTTCGCCCTTTTTAGTTTCAAACGTAATTTTTTATTCTTTTCTTTATATCTGTTTGTTTAACATAGACAAGAAAAATAGATTGTTGTCGTTTATAGTGGGTACTCTGCTTCTGTTTTTTATTTTGACCCGTTTTTCTTTAATCGGATTAAAACAGTTGTGTATCTAATTTATCAACTAGAAAAGAAAAGTAAAGAGAAGGAGGTCAAATAATTAAGTTGTCTTGTTTTATTATTAAAACAATAAGTTTTGATGAATGCCTATATACGAACTAATTGTCTAATAGTAGATTGTTGGGCCTTATAACGATGTATTTAACAGACAAGTTGCTAATCTATATAGTTATTATGATGTCATAATGATGGAGTATTTGTTAGTTGGTCTTAAGGGGGTGCTCTTTTATTAAATGGCGAAAAAATTATTAGAGAGTGGGAGAGATTGAATAGATTTCAAACATTTAGAGATTAACGACCTCAAAAATATCCACACACACATATTTTCCTACAAGCCACTGATGTGCTTTTCGTAATAATAAAAGCTTTTACTCTGTTCAACTGGAAAATTCTCTTATTACTATTATTATAGTGAAAAGTTTTGTGGAAAATTCATTTGAGTTGGTGGAAATTTATAAAAGAATTCCTAAAATTTATATTAATTTAAATTTTCAAATGAAACTGTGCGGTTTTACATTAGTTTAAGGAGGTATTAATAGCAAGTTGTGCCATCTGTCATTCAAATTAATGATTAAACAATTTATTTACGAAAATTCTTATTTCCTTTATTTGTATTTAAGAATTTTTTTTTATAATACCAAGTATTTTATATACGAATATAATCTAGGTAATATAAAATATGAAAAATGTGCAAAATACAGTTTGCTAATATATTATTAAATTCCTCGAATACATTTAAAAGCTTTATATTCACGCATTTACATAATAAATATTACGATTTAACAAAATATAATATAAACACTAAATATGACTATAGGCGAACATTTTATTAAAAATTGTTTTTGTAACGCCGTTCTAATTTGGCGTCTCATTACCAAACGATTTTTATTAATTTTTACTCAAAATTCAAAAATCATACAGTAATAGGGGTTATTACTGTACGATCGCAGTTATAAGAAAAAACAATGTTGGTACCTACTTACTAAACAAATTGCTGATTGCTGGAATTCTAAAATGTGTCAATCATATGTCAATTTTGTTGTGGCGTCCATCTTATTAATAGCATAAACAATATTTTAATTCAACTTATTTTATAATAATACACGATACACTAAATAAATCAACAAAGAAATATGTCTTCAATTATTTAAAATTAAAGTTTATAGTGCAATTATGGCAATTACTGACATTGACAGTATAATTGTCAATATTGACAGCCATCGTTGTTTCATTACCAACCCAAAAAAATATCCCTAAATTCGAGCAACCATTAATTTTATAATTAAAAAAAAAAATTAAATAAATTCGAATGTTCGACTACGTCTCGTTTTTCAAAATGTACTCGATTTTGCAAATACTTTCTTTCCGCACTAGTATCACAAATAACTATTATTAATAAAAAATTGTTTTTATTTTCCAACTTTCCCCTGTATAACAACTTTTCCAAAGTGTAATTTCTTACTTTAGTTAAAAGATACTTGGTATACTATTTAAAACAATTCCCTCCTCGTACACCCTTAAAAAATAAAAAAAAGTGGAGGATTAAAAAAGAAGAGTTGAAAGTTTGAAAAGGGGAAGATTGAAAAGTAAAAGAAAGGGTGTATTTAAACACCATTCGATGTGAATGTTTTCCAAAACATATTTAGAGATCGTTTACGTGAATTCCATGCCAGTTTTCCCACTTTGTAAGCAATTAAACCAATTTAGGTAAATATATATTATATTGTATACACGATAAGGGTATATGTTGGCTTTATTATTATTTATCTATTAAATTTAAAGAGTATTTAGGGATTAGTGTTGTTAAAGGATAGTGTTGAAAGCGGTTCCCCATCTATTATTTTAGTTCCATACGTGACCATTTAATGATTTCAATAATAATAACATCAAAGTTAACAGAAATTTATGTTTATCCATTAATATTTTGTATAGAATTCAATATGTTTATCTATAAACATATAAAATAACATCATTAATGATTTTATAAATATCTAAATTTTTATTTTAAATGTACAATGTGTTTATTTATACTAATTTATAGATTAAATACAGTTTTACGCAACCAGTAATGCATCAGTACATAATTTACGCAACCAACACATCATTTTTGTCACCATTCTATATTTTATTTGATAAAATAAATTTCAAATTATAATCCTTAGTTATTCAAATGAGATTTAAATTGTGAAAAAAAATATTTTAAATGTTTGATTGTCATGCAATGTTGTCGTTGTCCACACACAGATTATACCATATAGGAAAATGTTACAAATGTACATTTAGAAAATTTATTATTATTAAATAATTTTATGTATGTAGATTATCATTCACATAACGGAGAACACATTGATTTATATTTATTTAGCCAAGGATATATCAATTTCAATTGTGCAATAATAAATTAATTTATTGAATCGTTTTTTTTGCTTTCAAATTGTTTTTCTTATAATTTCAATGTTAATCAAGTTGTTATAAATATAAAATTTGGAAACATTCTGTCTTATAATTTGTTAGGTATACATATAAGAATTTTTTTGGCATTCGATGAATTTATTTTTAAAATAGTCATTCGTCTTTTCCGCACCTGTTTTATAAAATTTTCTATTATAGGCGGTTATTTTTTTTTGTCGATACGACGGCAACCAATTTTTCTTTTTTTTTTCTCTTTTATAATTTCATGTTATTGCATAATAATAGAAAAAGTTTCCCCCACACAAAATTTATATTATTAACAAAAATTTTTAAATCAATCATTTATAAGGACATGTTTAAAGTCATTAATCTTAACCAAAGGAAATTAAGTGTCATCCAAATCTGTCAACATTCTTGAGATGATGAAGAAGACAAAACTTGTTTTTGTCTAAATTTTTATTTTTTTTTATGACTTGATTAGAATAATATTAGCATTGATACACATTTTTCGGTATTCCAATTCCTTCTGTTGTCTTTGTCTAAGGTGTCAATTACAGAAGACGTATTTCTATATATATTCTCTCTCAATAGAGTCTATGTGGACCCTTTCTATATCAAATTATACGGTAATCGAGTTCAGGATGTAAAGTTCATTTGAATATAAATTACATCAATTTGTCTACCGGTTTACACATTAATTTAATCATTCAAAGTCGACCAATTTTATATTGTTTAAAATTATTATAATAAAGAATACAAGAAATTGGAACGAATTAGCAAAATGAACATCATTTTGATTGCATTTTAATTCAATCCGGGTGTTTTAACATTCATAATATACCAATCACTATATAGATAATATTTTAAAAATGTGTGTCTAAGTATGAAGCCAAATTTAAAATTTTTTATGTGATAAACACAGCTGTTTATTTTATATATATAAAAATATATATATTAGACAACAAGGCTATTATTTGATATTTATTTTTACTTTGTTTTAGAAAAATATATATGTTAATATATATTTATATGTAGGGTGAAAGAATTTATTAGATGTAAAAGGTTCATACTACATTTTCACAACTTTTATGTTATTTACACTCTTTATAAAGTAATGCATTTTTATAAACGTAGACATATTAAAAGGATTATTTTATGAAAGTGAGGATTCATGTATTATGTAACGCCCTTTTACGGATTTTCGGTTTTAACTTGAATGCAGTATAAATATTATATGAATATATTAAAATATTCTTCTCTAAGTACGTCATATACTTCAATTTTACTGAAAAACCAGGATTAGGAATTAGGTTTTTAAGAATTAGTGCAAATTTTGAATTAAATAATTAATGTAATTAGTAATTAATGTTAATTAATTAATGTAATTAATTCCAAATTTGCACTAATTCATTTTTACACAAATAATTTAGTAATTACCAAATTTACTTAGGAAAAAAACACTGCATTTTTCTCTTATTTGCAATCAAACGGTTTAGAATGCATTAACGCTAATATATTCATCAAATGAATTAAAAAAGAAAGGCATCAATTTTTAAATAAATTGATGTTTTAATTTGTAAATAAAGCGATGAGTTGCTTGTTAAATTATTCAAACGATCTTGTATACATAATCATTGTGGAACAAGTTAATTTAGTTGTAAGAGTTCAAATTTTTTTTTTGAAAACTATATCCAAACTATTTATTAGGTATACACTGTAATATATGAACGTATGAAAATTAATATACATACATAGTTGTATACCTATTTCAAAATTTCTGACAGGATTCCCATAGGTTATATGAAAATTGGGGCAATTCAATGGATTCGTCACGTGTAACATTTTAATTAAAGATGAAAACATTTAAACAGGTATAAACAAATATTATTTCTCTTATTTTTCAAAAGAATTAGTGTAAATTTAAGTAAAACATTAAAAACTGATAACTGATGTAATTTATTAGATTCATTATTTTATATATGTACCTATAATGAAAATTTAAAAAAAATGTAAAAATTAATGAAATTAATATTTGAGAATTAATCAGAATTAATTAATTAATGGAAATTTAAGTGACACAAAAAAATGATTAAATAATTAATTATAATTAATTCAGCAAGTAAATTACAACAATTAAAGAATCATTAATTTTTTGTAAAAAAATAGTGTAAATGTAGGTAAGTAAAGAATTCGACATTAACGTATTTTCAGCAATTCTCTTTTTATTTAACAATGAAAAAGATCTCTTAAACTGTGTACAAAGTCTACAAAGTGCAAAGTGCATACAATTTTGCAAATTTATGTAATTAATTCAATACAGAAACTAATTTTGTTTACAAAACAATTAGTAAAAATGCACATTAATATATTAATGTAATAATTTAAATGTGTTCTTAGTACAGAGTTGTTAAAAAACTATGTAATTAAAGTTTTAAACCAACTATATAAAGTAGTAAATAGAAAATTTCTTACAGAAAACTTCTTTTCTGCTAATTATTTTTTATAAAATTAGTGTAAATTAAGTAAAGAATTTGAAATTAGTGTAATTTTGGCGACACATTTTAAATATAGCATTAATAAAGTGAGTTTAAAGTTTTTATAAAATACAGGAAATGCAATTTTTATGAATTTCTGTAATTAATTTATTAAACAAAGTACAAACAATTTTTTACGTAACATTTAAATATAAATTAATGTATTAATATAAATCTAAACGTATTTTTGACATTGAGTCGATAAAAAGCCATATAATAATAATTAAAAAAATAAATGATTATTAAATAGTAAATTGATAATTATTTATATTATCTATAATTACCAGTGACAGATTAATTCAAACAATTACATTAACAATGTTTAATTAATGAATTATTGCTTTTACCCCTTTGATATATAATTTCCACTATATTTTTTTTTGTCATTTTAATAAACAGTTAAGATGAAAAAGGATGCAATTACATCATTATTGCATTTCATTAGTTAAAATGAACTCAAATACACCAAATGGTGTTAAATGTTAATTTAATATACCAACACATATATACATACAATGAAAATCAAATTACAAAATAGTTTACGATTTTGGTTTAGAAATTACAATATACTTGTATACATAATGGGGCTGAATTTAAACTAAAACAGTCTCTTTTGTGTCTTTATAAGAGCACAGCATGTAATGTTAATTTAATTTTTAACGAATTTATTAAAAAAAAAGCACACATCTCTTGGGTAAAATCTATTCATTCATAATAAAATGCAATTTTTTCACACATAATACATTTCATAAAAGTTTAACTTAATAAACACAACCACACATACAAATTAAATTGACGGAATTCAACGGATTTAACAATTTTATTACATATAAATTAAGTTAATTCAAGAAAATAGTGTAGGTGTGCACAATTTTTTTCAAAATTACACTAGTATTGTTGAAAAGTTGAATCCTACACACAAAACTAGGGCATTTCTATATAATCTTAAATACAATCCGTAATAAATGCATATCGCATTTCTTTCTGAATAATTTTGCATAATAATAATATATAATGTTCAAATATTATTAAATTGTTTGAGGGTTTACTGTACACATGATTTTAAATTAAATTTAAACAACAAACTTTTTGTTCATTTTCTAATATATAAACACCCTTAAGGTTATTTTTTCATAAAATAAAAACCGGATACATTTAGGACATAATTTTATGTCCTATAAATATCAAGATTCTAATCTTAAATAGCAAAGGAAACATTAAGATATGAATTGTTGATTAGTGTTATTGTTTTTAAATTACCAAAAATGGTAAAACAGCAAATAAATGTGACTGGTATGATAATTTATTTTATTTTCAAATAATTTCCTTCATATTAAATTGTAGGAAATTGTTGTAAATTGTCACAATGTTTATAAATATTTATTAAACACCTGTTCGACTTGAACTAAATAGGCACTATTATTGAATTTCTATTATTAAACCACAATTATTCCAAAAATTAATGCATCTATATCTTTTTTAAGAGGAGCAAAAAATATTAAAAATGATTTCCTTCAAACTCGCACAGAGAAAAAAATTTTCTCGTACTCTTTGATGGATTTTCCTAGCATTTTTTTTTCTTTTCCTTATCCTTCGTGTAATGTAATCTGACGTGACAATGAAAATTGATTGATATTTTTAAATTTTATATCAATAAATGCGAGATAACGCGTTTCCATTTATGAGTTTTGTTTGCAATTCTATTAAGCAGAGTTTTTCTCAGGGACATTTTTAAGATTCGAACTTTTTTAAACAAGTTTTTGGGGTATAATTTTATATGTTTTGTATATGGAAAACTATTTATAGTCTTTATTTATTTTATATTAAAATGTATTTTAATAAAATATGAAAATAAATCAATAAAAAAATTGTTTAGTCTAATATTTGGACCTTTGTTAGACGTTTACATTTTTTTTTTATTTTTATACAATTCAATATATTATTGAAAAAGACGCTTTTCTGATTTTTATGTAGTTATAACAAGAAAAACATTTGGCTTGAAATTTATTTTCTACAAAACTACGACAATATTTTATATATGTAATAAAAATTGTATATATAAGAAAATGATAAAAAAAAAATACGTTAATTTCCTATTATTGTTTAGCTTTATGTTTTGCGAACATTTCCACAAGATTTAACAATATATTTTAAGCAAAAAAAATTCTTGCATTAGAAGTCTTATTTGTATCTATTTGTAGTATTCATAAATTTTACGATTTGACCCAAATATAAAACCGAACATGGATCTTATTTGATTTTCCTGAATAGCTATATTTTCATAAAAAGAAAACCGAAACTTCAACATACACAAAAAAAAAACACGGAACTAACAGTAAGAATTAATAAATCATGCAAAATTATTTGAAATTTTTATTGATTAAAATTTTATATGTATAAACATTTTAATGAGAATTTACGATGATTTTATTAAAAAAGTTGCGCTCATAATTAAAATATCTTATTAAATCTTCAATATAAGTACGAATATTAAAAAAATAATTACTAAAACATTTTTCCACGTACATACATATCTCCATTTTCATATTATTATATAACTTATAAGTGTTCTACTAAAATATATATAAATAAAAACTAACCTGTGCGTTGTTGTAACAAAAATAAAAATTTTTTGACAAAACACACACAATATTCCAATTTTCACAATAAGACAACATCATCACGCGACAATTTTTTTGGGAAAAATCAAAAGTTTATCAAAACTTCTACCACTTTATTTTTCTTTTTTCATACTTATTTTTTTTTGTTAAAACATTTGAATATTATAATTAAATGGTTTTAATAATTTAATTAAATTTGAATATTTGTATATGTGTGTGTGTATTTTGAGGGCCCCCGTTTATATGACGCCGTGACAGTAGTTTGTTGGCGACTGACGCCCCCATGCTTTTTCGGACGACGCTTTCTAGTTTCTGATGATGGTGATGATGATGTTGATGATGTCCACTATACGACGACGTCTCTCTATAGTCTGTGTACACCGATTCGTAATTTATTTTTAAACAATTTCAAACTAGTTATATCAATTAATCACACATGTATAGGTACATATAATAAAAGAAAAACAACAAATTATAATACACACATTTTCATTCTTAATAATTTGAATTTGTACGAAAATATTTATTTATAGGTTTACGAATTAAAACCTACGCTCGTATTTATACTTAATACGATTTTTTCTAGCATTTATTACATATAAATTATTCATAAAACGATTTATTAATTATAGGGTTTAAAAAGAACGTGTTGCATGTTAAATTTATTATGTACCTACATACTTTTTTTAATATATTAGCGTGCAATGAACTTTTTTATTTAGAAAATATTAAATATGTAACAAAGTTATTTAATAAGAAAATTATATGGTTTTGTGCCCCTGAGTTGCTACCGTTTTAAAAAGACAACTGTAATTTCAACTTAATATTTTCAATTCAATTTTGTTACCATGGAAATAATTGTTCAAATAGTCATTATTGATATAGAAATAAAATCAAGGCTTCTTATTAATTGTAATAAAATTGGGGTTAAGGGTCGATGTTACAAATAATTATTCGATTAATCAATTTCGGGTTGTTTAAAATATAAAAAATTAACAATCAATTTTTGTAACATCATTTTCTGGTTGTCATGCATAAATGTTGTTAAAGTACCATAAAACAACTAATACACTGAAACATGTATTTTTCCAATTAAAAATCAGTATTCAACGCGTTTTATAGTATATTTTCCAACAATTTTTATTAAATCAATCACGTAAAGAACGATGAAATTAGGCATTTTGTTCTCCAAATCTTTTTTAATACCTTCACGTACAAAAGAAAATTTATTTCATATAAGAAAATATTGATTAAAATATAACTATAAAGAAATTGTATGATAAATAATCAAAAATTGGTCCCAGTTGAGAAATTTTTGTCAAGATATGTAATTTATAATACTTATCCACTATATTTTTAGTAAGAACTTGACTTTGTTTTTGCGTAATTTTTTGAAAATGCACACACATTTTTCAAAACAAAAAAATCATTGTAAAAATATATTCATAAACATTTTATCATGTTTAATTTTATAGAAATCATTTTGTAATAAGTTAAGAATATAAATTATTAGTGCAACATCTAAAAATATTTTAAAATAACGCGTAAATTCACGCCCAACATATGTGACCAACAATACAACGGCGGTGAAAAATCGTTAAAATCTAACCTCATTTAATTCTACCTTGATAGTTTTGTTGCACGTTCTTTTTTTAAGTATTATTTCCGTTTGATTATTAAAAATGAGTGATTTTAAATTAAATAATGCAACAAATGGTAAAAATTCAAATGCTGAATCAGCGAAAACACCTTTTCTAATTGGAGTAGCTGGCGGTACAGCTAGTGGAAAGGTTTTATAAATAATTTTTAGTCCTATCATTATATTATATGTATATTATGTATTTAAACATGTAGAGTACAGTATGCAAACGTATTATGGAAAAATTGGGCCAAGTTGATATGGATCATACCCAACGACAAGTTGTATGTATATCACAAGACAGTTTCTATCGTGCATTATCGAATAATGAAATTGCAAAAGCTGAAAAGGGCCAATTCAATTTCGATCATCCGGATGCATTTAACGAGCAATTAATGAAAGAAACATTAATCGATATACTTGAAGGGCGAATTGTTAAAATACCTACCTACGACTATAGAAATCATTCATTGTAAGTTAGGATCTTGGAAGTGTTTTGTTGGTTGCCTGCCAATAAATCAAATTTCCCAAATTTTTCAGAAACAAAGATGAAGTTTTAACTATTTATCCAGCTGATGTTGTACTATTCGAAGGGATATTAGTATTTTATTTTCCTGAAGTACGTAAATTGTTCCATATGAAATTGTTTGTGGACACTGATTCAGATACAAGACTTGCAAGACGTGTACCACGTGATATAAATGAAAGGGGACGCGATTTAGAACAAGTATTGAATCAGTATATGAATTTTGTTAAACCGGCTTTTGAGGAATTTTGTTCACCAGTATGAAATTTATTAATAATTTTACATTTTTATTAAATTTCTATTATTCTAGACGAAAAAATTCGCAGATGTTATTATACCTAGGGGGGCCGATAATAACGGTAAGAAATTTATGTATACAAGGGGTGTTTGGAAAGTTTTTTTTTTATATTCTATTTTAAATATATTTTCCAAACACTAATATAATAATTATTCATTAAGTATAAATGCTTGGTGGACGGTTATTTGTTATAGAAAAACAGCCACTGCAACTCATAATTATATCTCATCCATTACGCATGTTTGTACAGTTTTCTTTTTTAACTTCAATTTGTAAATATTTTATTGAATGTGCTTCTCTGTTCATTTTCTGATTTTTTTTTTATTATTTGTTGCAGTGGCTATTGACCTAATTGTACACCACATCTGGGATATTTTACATGGGAATAATGAAAATGGAACGAAATTTATAGCAAACAATTTAATTGAATAGAATAATAACCACTTTTTAAACATTTGTTTATCATTTGATTTTTATTTAAGATCTGACATTCCATGTTGCCTCTATATATACATAAAATACCATAAAAGACATAATAAGACTGTATATCAATATGAATAAAGTCAATTTTTCCCATTATATTTTGTTCTTATATAAATCGTATCCCTAAAAAGTGTTGATTCTGTGTCTAATTGTTGATTTTGTTGATTTCAGTGGCTATTGATTTGATCGTACAACATATAAGAGAAATATTAACAAATCGACATGGTCATAATTGCGATCAAAATCAATCAGTTGGCGTCACACATCAAACACCAAACGGTGGTGGGGGAAATGGATCATTGCATTCATCGCCAGCTAAGAAAGCCATCAGTGATGGACAATATAAAAGGCCACATTAATTTTGTTTTTTTTTTTAATCGATTTAGTACAAGAGAATACTCTAAATTTTTTGTTATAGTGTACTTTTGAACAAAATGTTCCTTTTTTACTTGCCTAATTTTTTTAAACTATGTAGTTTGTTGTAGTTGGAATTAACAAGGTCTGTTTAGCTATTTATTAAAATATTTTTTTGATATTTATTTTGTAACGAAATTATTATGTACAGCTTTAAAAAAAAGAGTTAGTGTTTTGTGATATTTTCACCAAAAAAAATTTTTAAGTAGAGCAGTTAAGGGTGTTTTATTTTATTTTGAATAATTAATAAAAATTAACCACTTACTGTTTGTTTATTTTAAAA
>SSSI01007651.1:0-13499 GCA_004796505.1 Oryzaephilus surinamensis | reverse complement strand
ATTTTGCTTTACCAACGATTGAAGATACGCTTTATCCACTTGAAAATAACTAGTTTACAAACTAACCAATATGGCCGGATAATTTGTCGGACTACTTTAGAAATAGTAAAATTAGCCAAAATTTTGGATAGTTTTTAAACTAGCTGCGATTTTAACAGAAATTGAATATTCTAGCAAAATAACTGAGCGCTTGGCAATTTTGTGAACTAGCCAGTTGTTTTATAATCTAGCCAAGTAAAGGCTTTAACCGTAACATATATAACTTTCGGATTCAAAAATTACTCCAATCTCATTTTGTTGTTTTAAATCAAAATGGATAAATATATGTAAATATATGTGATAAATGGATTTAAATATAGAGTCACTAAGACTAAAAGAATTCGAAGCATTTCTTAAGATTTTTCAATTTATTCTACTTAGATTTATATAAAAAAAATTAGATTTCAGAGTATTGTTAATATTTATAAAAATGAAATATTTAATCGCAAACCTTTTTTCGACATCCCTAAAAGTCGCAATTATCAAAACAAAGTTTGTATTCATTTTTATTAATTATAAATTAATAATTATTGCCGTTTGTTTGTCTAACATATCACGTTATCCAATAACTAATATCGAAAAGACCACCTATTTGCCTTCTTAAAATAACCAATATTTTGTTTTCAATATTGTTTAATTTTGTAACACCGTAATAGGAAATTTGTAAAGACTTAGTTATTTTTCAATAAACTGTTAGTATTCAATGATTCAAACAAGAACAGACAAACAATGATAGACTGTAATAGCATTTTGTCAAAAATTGGAAATTTTCAGATATCCAATAAAATAACCAATAACCAAGAGTTACCATAATAAGCCTGATTGTCGTGTAAATTTGCATTATTTGTTCAGGGTGGATTCAATATGTTTCGGGGTAGATTTATTTGCCACTGAAATGCCGGGATTATTTCACCGTTTATTTTTCCAATACCGTAAAATTTTCTAAGAAATACAACTTTTCATTTCAAATTGACTGTACTGTGTCCGCTATATACTTATCTCGAGAGCTATAAAACTTAAAAAGTGAGTTATTACTTTCTACAAAACAATAGATGAATTGAAAATATTTAGAAATAGTGTTGCAGCAAAATGTTTTGGGACAGTAAATACGTATTACCTAATTTGTCAAATTAGTTTAAGACTGATATAATTGCTTATTTAAGGGTTTACAGTACACCCTGAACAAATATTTACAAATAGTTTTTTACATTTATAAAGATATATTAATTAGTATTGTCGAGTAATAATTGTTTGGATTCATGCAAATACGTATGTAAAGTCTGTTCGTTATATACTTATCTACCTCTCGAACCATAAAACTTAAATTCTAAGAAATTCTTTTACTATTTTCTATTCATAATAATTGTGATATTTACAATCAGACCGGCAAGTATACAAAGGACAGACTACTTATATTTAGAAAAAATGGTTTTTTTTAATTTAGCGACACATTCAACAAGATATTTTCCATTTTTTCATATAATATATATTTCTGGAACAACAGTACTCGTTTGTGAAGCAAAATGTCAGCAAATTTCGATTACGAGCCACATATCCGGCTTAACAGTATCACTAAACAATCATATATACACAACAACCCCTTTTCCAGCCACTTTCCTCTCTATTCCAATTGCATAGATACGTATCTGTCTGGTACAGAACGGTTTAATTAGTTCCAATACACACATATATAGACAATTTCGATTTGTTTCTTTAATTAATGGCCTATTGTTTGATAGCCATTTTAAAATTCAATTTGTTTAAACTGGTGGAACGCTTGTTTTATTTTAACTAAAATGTCTTTATAGGACAATTGCCCTTTTGTTGTGTACTTTAGTTTTATTGCATGCTTTCCAATAGTATACATGGGTTTTAGTTCATTATGTGGTTGCATATTAAAGTGAACCGTCCCCCATTTCCTTTGTATCTACACCAATTTAGCGGTGGCGGACGTTGTATCATTCTCCTGGGGGTAACTAGTGTTAATTTCGGTCAGTGAAAATTTTGACGGTTTAGGGTACATATTTAGGCACGCTTTAAGTGCAAAATGCCGGATTAATGTAAACTTCCGGACCTTTTATTAGTTTTAGTTCTGGCGCATTCGCCATATTTTACAATTAATTTTTCCCCGTTTTGTTCTTTTTGCTGCAAAAAATCAAATTTATTCGCATTTATTCTTCTTGTTTGGATAAATATATAGGAATGTATGCACTATCGCTCCCCTTGTGGGATTTATTGTCGAAAAGGATGCATTAAAGGATCAACCGATGTAAATACACAATTCTTTTATTCACATACGTTTATGGAGCCTATTCAGAGGCAGTCTTTTTCGACACCTTTTTTATTTATGAATGTCGTATAGGGCAATAAAATAGCCGATATATTGAAGGGCAATAATTTGTTTTGGATGTTTGTTACTCAATTTTATTGTATATGAAATAAATGTTAAATGTTGAACTGATGAAAAGTTTTTAAATAAGAAAACTTCAATTTAATGTTTATTGAAATAAACATATATATTTGTTTTATTTATTCAATTTTATTACAACTGAAAGACATTTTATGTACTTGTCAGACTTGTCTATACAGGAATATGTACTATTTTTATATTATGGAAAACTAAAACATTTGACAACTATAAACTATCATGAAAATGTGAACAACGTTGTGCTTTTAAATGGAAAAAATCCATTTATCCATTCAAAGAACTTTTCTTAGCATTTGTCTATTGTCACATATGAGTATTATGACAAATAATTGTCTTGTATTCGTGAAATTGTTGCAAACTGATTGGAGCCGGTCCTGTTAATGTAGAAACGTTGGCGCCCCTTGATCTAAACTCGTAAACATTTAAATTACTTTTCATATATTCTTTTTTATGTTATTATGTTACTTATAATTCCGTGCATGCTATTTTCGTATGATGTGCGATAATAATGCTATGCAATTTACAAGTATAAAAACAAGTTAAACAGGCATAATTTCTGTCCAAATGAACCACTTTTTAAAACGCAAAATAAATAAACATTTGCTTTAAAATGTTGTTTTGCCATTAATTACCCGTTAAAGTAGTGCTGTTTTTTGTTCAACAAGTATATCTTTTCATGTTGTATAATTTAAGATTTAAGTTTTGGCAACAAAGGAGTTTTTACACATGAAAAATTAGCCATCAGTTGTACGATTCGTACAAGTTGTAGAATTATGGTGACATTTGTCTAATAAATATAAATTTTAACGACAGTCGGAATAATAAATGAAATTATGGAGCAATTATTATCCTAACATAAAATAGTTGTTGGCTGTTTGATGGCTGCATTTCGTTTTTTCTGCGTACAGATTTGTCTGTTGCGATCGTAAAATATTTTATTGATACATTTTAGATTATAAGATTTGCCATACATAAACTGTGAAAAATTATTTGCACTGTTTACTAAAAAGTGAAACGTCCTTATTACGGGTTTTTCTTGTGAAATTATGCAGTTATTTAAATAGCTTTAACTATGTGTTTCCCACAAGAACTAATTATACTAATTGCATGGTGTAAATTATACAAATGTTGCTATATTTTTAATATTTTTTTTTGATATTTAGGAATTCTTTCAGTGTAATATTTCAAACTAAATACTTATAACAATTTCCTTAAAGATTTACAGTAATTAAACCTTTTCGATTTTGAAATAGTATAATTTTATAAAATAAGGAAATATGCATGTTATTGCTTCAATTAAACTAAAATCATTGAAATTTGCTATATAGTTGCTATTCACGTTTCAGCAATTATTTGTATAAGCAAATGGATTTAGATTAGTTATAAGGATCTCAATTATTAACTAAATTCAATACAATTATTAGAGGCAATATTTCTTAATAACATCCATACATGTTACATAATATTACATAACTAATATAGATTCAACGTAAATGCGTAATAATAATTAATTTATTATAATTCTAAAATACATAATTGGCGGAAAATTAATTCGGGAATTTACCAATTTATTTAACAATAATTAAACAAATTAATAACAACGTAATTTACAAACAAACTTTCTATATTTCTTATTCAAATTATACAATTAAAAGAAACATTCATCCATATAATTTCCATTTAAAATATCACCTGGGTCATCACTGAATAAATTCTACCATCGTACGAAATAATGGGCTCTTGTCGTATGGTTCTTATATTAAACTTTAACCCCCAACATATAAGTAAGAGATAGCACGAGTTCCAAAGCGCAATATATAATATTTGGCGGCACCATTGGGTTTAAAAGAAGAATGCCTATAAAGCGGAATCTTGGTATCCCGTTATATGAATACAAATTACGCACTTTAATATAGTTTTTCACTAACTTACAATATAAAATATAGGCTCAATGGTGTAGAAATTTATATCGTTCTCGTGCATTGTTCAACAATTGGATAAATCTACTACTATACTAGAACTAAGTATATATAGAGCAATATAAGCGGTGTGATGGTGTATTTCTTCCTTATTCTTGTATAAAATGCTCATTACATTTAACATACGGCCGGTTTTACGCCTATCCATACTATCCCCCTTTTATATACGTATTATTTAACTGCAAACACATTTGAAACAAAGAATATGCAAATAGACTTCACTAAGGCCCTGAATAATGGTCTTGGATCTGACTGTTACGTAAACTGGTAATTATTCCGTGTGTCTTATTCTCTTTGCATTTGTATACTCTAATATTCACTGTCAAATGGGTTTGTTGTTAGCTAGCACAAATAAATTTCACAACAAAGTCGGTTTAAAATTTTCTCTTTCATCTGCATGAAAATTTTTTACAAGTATATTCATTAAAGAAATTATTTTTTAAAGTTATTTCCACATTTGAGGTCCTGATTCTGGTTTATAATTGTTCTTGAATAAATTTTTTTCGTATCTACTTTTATTAAACACAAAAACAAATATGTATTATATGTACATATAATCCAATTACCTGCACACACAGAAACAAAGCGAAATTACTTAAAAACCATTATAAAAATCGAACCAACGTTCATCCACCATAAAATAACATAGAACAAGTATGTTGTGTATGTGTGTGGCCATTAAATCGGTTTTCAGTGCGATACACGTAAATAATTAGGTGCTTTATTTGAGCCTTAGTATAACGCGAAAAGCGTATTTAAGCGGCTTAGTTGGTGAAATAGCCTCCAATTTCCATTGATAGTTGAATTTCTACCACCACAGCCACTCTTCTACATGTATAAATCTATTGTTAATTTTATTTGATTGTTAACCGTTGATTAGACTTATTTGCATTTTATGTACGACTGCTTTATTATAATGGATGTTTATTATGTACCAGAATTTAGATCATTAGAGAATAATAGAGTTGGTATATTGACAGGTAGTTAGCAAATATGAGATGTCTACAAGGCATAATGTTGTGTAGAATTTGATATCTATTGTTTTTCGACGATGACATTTTGGTTAAATTGAATGACAAACCAGCACTGCTTAATTTACCGATCCAAATATTGAGTTCCTTAAAATTGGAGAAAACTAAAATAGCAATTTAATGCTAGGTTTAACAAATTTCGTGCGTCATAAAAATTTAACTGCTTTTATTTACCTTCCATCAATTATTCAAATGCTAATTTATGCATTAACGACATTTTTCCACATACACATACATTACTTTTTTTTCGATTTTTCATATTGTTGTTCAGATTTTATAAAGCGATTAAAAAATATATATTTTTATGTTTACGTGTTGATTAAAATCAAATTACAGTTTCTAACAACAACTAATATTATATCTGAAAGGTATATTAACTAAATTAACTAAAATTTCCGGATGTTAAAATTGGAATATTTGAACGGTGCACAACTGTTTGATAGAATTTGATAGCTATAAACTAAACTACTATAATAAGTTATTGAGAAAATCACATAGTTTAGCATATAGATTTGCATTTTACAAGCTGAATCCAATTGTAACACCAGCAGGTACATTTATACTATTTGGTATAATAAAAATTTACTTACATCCGCATGTTTTTGCTAATAGTTTAAGACCTAGTTTTATATACCATTGGAAATATTAGTTTGGCGTGATAGGAAAGCGGTTTATTTTTAATATGTAACATACAATTTTCTGTGTTTTATGCAGGTACCTACTTATATACATATAAAGTTCGAAAAACTAAATAAATGTGTGGATTCCATTATTTTTGGTGGCACGCCATTCGAGACTGGTAAATGGCTATCGTCACGTCATCTACTAATCAGTAAAGGGCAAGACTTTTCGAAAAACGAAAATCATTTTCATTTTAATGGATTACTGTGATAGTTTTACTTG
Organism: Oryzaephilus surinamensis; assembly: GCA_004796505.1. Lineage (NCBI taxonomy): Eukaryota > Metazoa > Arthropoda > Insecta > Coleoptera > Silvanidae > Oryzaephilus > Oryzaephilus surinamensis. The sequence continues at coordinate 7,119 of SSSI01007651.1, read as the reverse complement.
TTTTCACATTATTTAGAAAACGTATTTTAATCACCTTAGTTTTTTCAAGATTTTCCTAAAAATAATAAGCTCCCTTATATTCATATTTGCTTTCCCTGAAATGTACTCGTAGTATTGTTGAAACAACAATTAGATATTATGAAATATATATATATACAACATATAACTATGTACTTATATATGCACATTCGTACATGTATTATGTACATATATTTATATAAATATACTTTCCTCTAATGTAAATATGCATGCATGCTTCAGTTTTATAATCATTATTTTAAAATTGCTGAAACCAAACAGAAAATGCAAAATAATTTCCTCTATTTCATTATTATTATAATAAATTGAACAAACACAAATGTAAATATATTGTCTTCAATATGCATTTTGTGAATATTGTATTAAAATTGCCTCAATAAGGAAAAATTGTACAATTTAGAATCGAATTATAATACAGTAAATAAAATAGTTTAGTATGTGAATCGACTAATTGAATTCAAATTGAATTGTTGTGGGTGTAATCGTGTGAGTAAAATTTACACATGCATATCATAAAATGAACGTAGTCCGACTCAAATAACATAAATCCCGATAATACAGAGCCAAGCAAGATCCAGATCACAAATGCTGACAAAAAGGGATTAGTTGCAGTTGGAATATCCATTAGCGAGACCTTTTTATATCTTGCTTTAAGGGATGACTTCCAATTGGCTTGTTGGAACATACCTGCAGCTTTTCCGTATATTCTTGCGTTGACTTTCCATTAAATTTGTGTACGTAGGCTTTAAATTTTTTCCGTAAAAGATAATTGGAAAAAATATTTATATATAATATGTATACGATATTTTTCTCAACTATAATACTATAACAATTTTTTATTAAGAAAATTGAACCAACATAAAAAATGTGGGTAATAAATTTCCTTGTTCCATTTCTCACATTTTCCAATAAAGATTTAATGCTTGAAAATTGTTTCTCATCGAACTAGTTAAAATTTTCTTTTTGGAAACTCATCGTTGATACTTTTAATATAGAATAAATGTGCAAAGGTAAGCAAGAAGTAAAGCGTCGTAGGTTAAATTGTGCGTTCAAGATACTGTGTAATGGGGAAAATCTTTTTCATGGTCATAAACCATCTAGATATATATCTACACAAATGTCGTTCCACTTCCATATACATAAATGATATTTCACTGGATATGTATGTGAAAGTGAAAAAATCCACTTCATTCTAGTACAGTGCAACACTCATTTGCATCAGAATTTTTTGAGTAGCCATTATAAGTTATCCGATGAATTGGCGTATTGGTAATAATTTGTGATTTGATTTGTGTTAAGCGGCCTATTTTAATTTATTATATCAATATTTGGATTGAAATTGGTGGAATAGAAAATTTGGTGAAAAGTAATTGGGCGATTAATAATATTAAACATGTAATTAACACTGTTATTATGACTAAAACAGACACAAACATTTTGTAATCAATTAAAATTTTAATACTTATAGTAATTACGACCTAAATACGAACTGTATCTATAATATAACACAAGCTTATTGTTGGCAATATATAACAGCCACAAAACTTTCCCAATAAATTCTATTAATTTGGTTGTATGTTCAAATACGATAGTTGTTAAAATTTAATAAAACTGAGGATTATCGTTAAAAAAAAATATCGCAAATCGATTCGTACTATCCATAATTCTAATTTTATTCAATTTTCATCCAATTGAGGTGAATAGAAAGATTTACACACCACTCTAGTGAAAATTGTAAAGAGTATTGAACGTAAATCTTCGTGAGCTAATTTTCCACAGTTCGATTGAGGTCACGCACAGATTTCAATACGTGACAACGGCGAAAAATTGATATGTCACGTGGACAAGGAAATCTTACAACCTTACAACCAATATCACAATAATGAATATAAGAAGTTAAGAACCTTATCAATAGACAAAGTATTATAAAGCTTTAGGGAACATTCATTTTAAATTATTATATGAAAGAGCCTTTATAATGCCGATATTGTATTTTTTCTGTATATCATTTTCCAAGTCAATCAAAGAGATTATTGACTGAAATATAAGCGCAAATGATGAATAATGCAAACAAAATACGAGTAGGTCGATTTAAACCGTACCACGCTTGCTTCAAACTCCAGCTAGGATGCTAGCTTCGATTCGTTTCGTACAAGTTGGGCGATATTCGAGAAGGCAAAGCTAGCCACGCATGCGTTCAAAAATGAGAAAGTTAGTATTATGCCATTACTTTTGTGTGACAAATTTCTGGTTGTACAATATGGCTGCCAGCAGTGCTTCCTTTAAATATATAAGTAGTAAATGTTTACAAAATGACAAATTAATTAGTTTAATACGTAAGCATCCTTTGCTATATAACACAGAGTTGAAAGAATACAAGGATAATCAGTTGAAGACAATTATATGGAGGAATATAGCATTAGAATGTTGTTTAAAAGGAGGTAAATCTATAATAGTACAGCTTGTTTCACAATAAAAATTTTACTCATTTCGCTTCTTAACGCATATTAAAGTAAATATTAATAATAAATATAATAAACTCATATTAGTTAGTAAATATTTATGTGGATCTACCCTCGATCATGTTACTGTTCATTACTGGGCTAAAATTTTTTCTTATCTTGCGAGACTAATAGTATGTGTCGATATAGAACCCTCTTCTTTTATGGCCATAGATAATAAAAGGATAAAATTTTCATTTATGGCATAGGTATTCCTTTATACTGGTCAAGGTGTTAAGCCCATTAAATAGTCAAAGTTGTAAAATTATTATTTTATCGAGAAACAAGCAGTAAAATAAATTGTAAATTAACTGAATTATTATATTATATAATTCGCTCGTAGAAGATGATGCGAAACGGCTGTGGAAAAACTTGCGCGATGGCTACAGGCTGATATTAAAAAATAAAAAAAAAGGAAAAACATCAAAAGCACATAAATTTTATGAACAAATGGAGTTTGTACTGCCTTATATGAAAATCGCCGGTGAAATAAAAGAGTCTGATTTAAGTAGTGAAGAGATTTGTGATATAAAAGAGGAAGAAGTCATAGAGGATGAAGGTGTACAATTCAGTTATTTTGGGGAAAATGAAGAATCCTCATTGACATCGTTGAAAATGGATAGGAAACGTAAACGTAGCGGTGATTTTGAAGTGGACAGTGAATCCGGCTCGCTGCCAGCACCGGAAAAAGTGCAGCTAGCTGAAACTGAAACTAATAATAGTTTAAAGTTATTTTTTGATTCAATGTGTGCTGCTACTGAAAAACTACCCCCACAACTGCAAAGGCAAGTCAGAAGAGCGGTCTTGGAAATCGTGTCAAATGCTGAAGAAGAAGGAGAGGCCATTGAAATGAATAGGACTTAAAAAAGCTCGCACTTTAATTAAATAAACACGTGTAGATATAATTAAGTTTGTGTTATATTATAAAATGTATATTTTTATATAATAAATGTAAGTTGAAAATGATAAAAAGACATTAATTATATTTTCACAGTTTGTTATTCTTGAAATTTTCGTCGTTATTCACAATCAAAAAAGTATTAAATTTTACGACAAATGAAGCCAACTTGAGTCCCTTATACATAGATCATTTTTGAAATATGTTTGACTATAAAATTAAAAATATGTTTTCAAAATTTTTTCGCAACAGTTCAAGTAATCTATTTTTATATAAATTAATGAACTGAACTTAAAAAGCTCTTGTACACAACAAAAAATATTCAGGAGTTGTTTGGTTTAGTTATTCATATACATACATGCAGGAAAAAATGAACAACATACTCATAAAAATGAATTTACATATATGCGAAAAAGACACAGTCATACGGCCGACAGCTCTACATCTTTCCTACCTTTTTTTGGTGGAAAAAAATGTATAAAAATTTCAAATATATTTTAGGCCCCTTTAATCTGTCACTGATGAAGTGGGATCCACCCCCTTTGCAGATGAAACATTATTTAAAAGGGTGACTAATTCTAATGATAAGCCCAAGCTTCAGGTTTTTAAATCCAACAAGTTTAAATCTTCATAAAAAAAATTACCTGGTAAAATATTTAAGTTTTTGATTAATTTTTCCATTAAATTAATTAACCACATTTCATAAGTATTTATTATAATTTGGGGCAATAAAAGATTAAATTTTTCTTTGCGTATATTAATGAATTCATCTGAAAATCAGAATTTTCCTCCAATATTTGAAAAAAGTTTCAGAAATGGATTAAATTATATATTTTAGTGCACGTGAATTGCCTGAAATCACTCTGAAAAAAAAATGGAATTAATAAATAGCGTGAAATGGAAAATACATGGTTTGTTTAAAAGATTTTCGGTGGTGTTTTCATATTCTGCATTTCAATAAGCTAAATGGATAGAAAATTTTATAAAACCAATTTTAAAATGTAGAAATAATGTAAAACTGATCAAAATTGAAAAAATGAAAGCAAATTCTAAAGACTGTTTCTGTCTTATGTTTTTTTCTCTTTACTAGAGTTATTTTTAATATTAAAATGTAGAAGAAAACGGTTTATTTTCTACCATACGAATATTCTAATGGTTTGAGAGGGGCTGAAATATTCATTTTGTTATTTTTTTTTTGTTTGTATTTTTGTGAAGAATGTAATATTGCTGAGAGTATTTTTCTTTTCGTAATATAATATAGTTTCTAGTGGTTATTTCCAGCATTGCATTTCAGTATTACATATTTAACTGAAAATAAATATATAAGAAAAGTAGAAGAAAATTGTTCCACAACTCGTAATATATGATTAGGCAAAAATGGCTCTAATAAACGAAGCTTCAATTGATAATAAAAGTAAATCCAAAATAATAATACGAGTATAAGATATCCTGTTTCAGCATACTTTCAGGATTGAAAATGTGTATTAAACGATGTTTTAAGTGTTTTCCGCAATGCTGACCATATAATCGTTTTGTTGGACGGAAGCACCCTTGTTTTGAACAGTTTATTTATCCCCAAAAACAGTCGTATCATAACTGGAAAGTTGTTATCTTGAAAAGTTATGGTTTATTTGCGAATCAAATATATTTTCGGGATATATAATTTCATTTCTGTTATTAGTTTGCATCCTTGTTTAATGTGCCGGTCTTGTAGCTTTATTAAATTACTTTGAAAAAGGACCATTCCAACTTATAATTTATAATTGTGGGACTTTTTAATACAACTTTAACGATGCCATTTTTGAAAGGGTATTATTAATTTTTTTCACGAGCACTACTAAAATTAATATCAACTGTTATGAACTTTTTTCTCATTTCATTTAGGGTTTGGAATGTGATTCTTATTTAAGTTGGGAATTTAAGTAATGTTTAAACGGGGGCGATGGAGCCATTTAACTGATCGCGGAACAGCCTTAATTTATGCCAACAATTTTTCATTCGGGTGCATAAAATATCAGAAACAGTCGCGTGCAAAAACCGTCTTTTATTCAACAAAAGTTGCATTCCAATTTTTCGTAAATAAAGCGATATAACTCTTTTCTACATGATTTGTTGACAGTTTTGGTAAATGAATAAAATATATACAAGTAAAAAGTTTGCTGAGTTTTATTTTAATTAAAAATCATTCCTGATACTGAATAAACGAGCTTGAAAGACTCACATAGTCTAGTTTTTTTTTTAAAGTGGTGAATTGGGCCGTTTTGTTTCGTTTTACTTTTCAAATTATCCTGTCAGTCGTAAATCCATCCTAGTTGATGACAGTTGGAACATATAGAAAATGTGCCCTCTTTCTCTTTTGCATTTATATAACAGCAGGCAATATACTGATTTATTGAAATTTGCACCACTTGTAAAATTTATGTTTCTACTATAAAAATGTATACATGTTTTGTTTTGGGCGTATAAATTTATGTATGTGAAAATCGAGTGAAAATTGATATTTTTTTTGATCAAATTGAAATAAACATGAAGAAAGACTGTATACGAATGTTGGCATCAAAAATATGCTGATAAAAATTGATGAAAGTTTTTTTTTAAACGAACTAAAATGGTTTTTTAGTTTTAATTTTACTTTAAATCTATTATATAATTTAGAAATACATTTTCAACATTAAATTTTACATGAATGAAATATTGATGTATAAAAGTTACAATCGACTTCAAAAAAAGCATAAAACGAAGCATGATAAAATCAGAGGATGAACTTCTTTTTATAACAAACATACAACTGAAATATATATGTATTTCACGGAAAATTAAGATGAATCGTAATTCGTATTGAAGCTTTATATGTTGGTTTATGCTTAGAATATTTTCTCAACTTCGACAAGGTATATACAGACGTATATTTTATTTATATTTCCAACCTAGAAAGTTCCACTATTGACATTGTAGTGTTCCCAAGTTCCCTTGCGCGTAACTATTTGGAAAAGGTAAAACCCAAAAATATGAAATGAATAGACCCGGGGTTAAAATAATAGAATTTAGGACCCAAATTATGATGTGATCGTCTTCTTTTAATATTTAATTGTATTTATAATTTCCTACGTTGTGTCTTATTTTTATTTATAAATTAATTGACCTTGTAGACAATGACGTTGGACCAGTATTTGTGAGAGGGTGAAATAAAACAACCGATAGACACTCAAATAAAATAAATATATTGAATGTGTCAAAAGAAACCGACAATTGGTGCCTCATTGAATACACTGACTGAAAAGGTACCAACTGGTCACCCAAACAGTAGCACATCGCCGAAAACACCAAAAGAGCCACTTCAACGAAATTAAGGAGGAGGAAGAAATGGCTTGAAGAAACCTCCCCCCTTAAACATACAAATAGCAAACAGTAAACAATAAACAATAATCAATGCATAAGGGCGCAATATAATATAAGATATTAAATAAATGGCAACTAATAAGAATATAACAACAAGAAAGAGATTCAACGCAACCTATGACGCAATCGTTAATTAAAGTAAAATTAATGAAACATTAAAAACAAATTATTTAAACAATTAAAATAAATCAGATACACACAATTTCATAAACATTAAATGAAAATAAATATAAAGAAATGTAAATAATAATTACATCAAATTTAAAAGAATAAATATTATAA
>SSSI01007649.1:0-55736 GCA_004796505.1 Oryzaephilus surinamensis | reverse complement strand
ACAGCAAAATCTAAAAAACATTTTGTTAGTAAACATTTCACTTACATTAAAATTGTATGAGCATATTTGTTCAAAAATTTCAGAATTTTTTAATAATACTCCATTAATAGAGGTAGTTTGCGTTAATAGTTGAAAATCTTTAGTTTCTTTATAACAAATTCGACAGTCATTATTTTCTACATCAGAAAATTCCAAAAATCCACAACAACAATCTCGAAAATTATATAATTCTGCCAGATTATAACAACAGTCAGTACAAATTATATCACTTATGAACTCTCCAAAAGGAAACTAAATAAACAACCAATGTATTATGATAAAATATTCAAAATTTATAGCATACCTTAAGGTTTAAATCAAATAAAATATTTTTAATTTGAATCTCATTAATGGTATCAATAACTGAAATAGTTTCGTTATGAGAAAATTTTCGACAAATTATACAAACATTCATTTTTATTTAGATGTAACAAATTAATAATTAAATAAAAATTAAATAATTTTTCACAAACTAAGCAAATGACCAATCTCAACTTTAGGTTAGGTTTATTGTTTGGTTGGATTTGTTGGTTGCCTACATTCATTTTTTTTTGGCTCTTGTGCATTCTTTTGAGTTTATACCATATAGTTTATACTTTATATTTTGTGACATTTTGAAGATGGACCATTTACTCTAACGTAATAAATTAACAATTATTATAACTGCAAGAAAGTTATTGTAAATCTTGAAATCTTTGATTTTATATACTATACAGATTTCTGTTTAAAAAGGTTTTCGTTACATCTCACCACATACGGTTTTCGTATTGTATAACTTTATCAATAGAATTTCGATAAAGTTTCTGGGGAAATGATGATGCAAATTGTCTGACTTTATTGATGACTTTATTATTTAGCAAGGACGTAATACTGATCCCTTTACGCCTTTTTCAAATTTTTGCAAAAAGGTCTTTAATATAATTGATCCCATAAATTAATCATAACAGGTCTGTTCGGACAAAGCTATTTATCGTTTACAAACGATACGACTCATGCGCATAGGAAAAAAACCGTTCGGTCTGACTTTCTAATGTATATTAAAACGTATCTGAGCAATACGGAGCTGACGACCTATCCATTGGATAGTCCACTAACGGCTTGTCCGAACAGACCTAACATATTCTCTCTGATCATAAATAAAAAAAATAATGAGAGACATCTATTGATATATTGATGAAAAAACAAAAATTATAGTAGTTCAAAAGCAACTTAACTCATAAACTGTGTAGTTCGTACGAAAATGTAGTCTATCAAGTAAAAAACCCCAGCCTTAAAAAATAAGATCATAAACTTATGAAGTTATGAATTAAATATTCGTATTCATTTCTAATGAATCATATATTAAACAAGTATTTACAGTCAAAATTTATTTAAAAGAATAATAACGTACATATTTGAATTTTAAATTTCTTTTTACAATTTTTATTTTGAAATGTAACAGAATAATAAAAATTACTACATGCAAATTATTTAAAACCGATTTTATATTTGAGTATACAATTTTTCGCTAGAATGTGTTTTTAAATGCCTTTTTAAATGATCAGACCGTGTAAATGATTTCGAACAATTTTCGCATGTAAACAATTTTTCGCCAGTATGTATTTTTAAATGTAATTTTAAAGTATTAGAATGTTTAAATGATTTTAAACATATTTCGCATTTATACAATTTTTCGGCACTATGCGTTTTTAAATGTGATTTTAAATGATCAAACCGTGTAAATGATTTCGAACAATTTTCGCATGTATACAATTTTTCGCCAGTATGTAATTTTAAATGTTGTTTTAAAGTATAAGGTTGAGTAAATGATTTTAAACATATTTCGCATTTATGTAATTTCACGCCATCAGTATGTATTTTTATTAAATCACAAGATTGAGTAAATGATTTTGAACATGTTTGGCATTTATATAATTTTTCACCAGAATGTATTTTTAAATGTTGTTTTAAATTACCAGACGTTGTAAATGATTTTAAACATATTTCGCATTTATGTAATTTTTCACTAGTGTGTGTTTTTATATGTTTTTTTAAATCACTAGAACGCATAAATGATTTTAAACATATTTCGCATTTATATAATTTTTCACCAGTATGTATTTTTAAATGTGTTTTTAAGTTACATGAAAAAGTAAATGATTTTAAACATATTTCACATGTATACAATTTTTCGCCAGTATGTATTTTTAAATGTTTTTTTAAATTACCAGCTAGTGTAAATGATTTTGAACATATTTTACATTCATAACGATTTTTACTAATTGGTTTTACTAAATTATCGTTAATTTTTTCCAATGAAACGCTTGAAGAATTAGTATCAATTTTAAAAATTGTTGTGTTAATATCGCTACTACTTGAAATATGTAAAATGTGTGTTGTCCAAAAGTTCAAAGAATTAACACATCTCAAATAAAAATCATAAATACGAATGAGATCGTTATAACATTTTGTACATAAAATATCATATGGTTTCACCTAAAAAGAAATATTAAATATGATGTTTGTTTTAGAGCTCTTACAGCAAAGTCTAGAAAAACATTTTGTTAGTAAACATTTCACTTACATTAAAATTGTATGAGCATATTTGTTCAAAAATTTCAGAATTTTTTAATAATACTCCATTAACAGAGGTAGTTTGCGTTAATAGTTGAAAATCTTTAGTTTCTTTATAACAAATTCGACAGTCATTATTTTCTACATCAGAACATTCCAAAAATCCACAACAATAATCTCGAAAATTATATAATTCTGCCAGATTATAACAACAGTCAGTACAAATTATATCACTTATGAACTCTCCAAAAGGAAACTAAATAAAGAAACAACAATGTATTATGTTAAAATTTTTAAACTTTACAGCTTACCTTAAAGTTTAAATCAAATAAAATATTTTTAATTTGAATCTCATTAATGGTATCAAAAATACAAATAGTTTTGTCATGAGTACATTTTCGACAAATTAAACAAATATTCATTTTTATTTAAATATATTATTATAAATTAATAATTAAATAAAACGTAAATAATTTTTGACAAATGTGTAAGCAATCTCACTTTTAGGTTAGGTTAGATTTGTTGGTTGCCTATATTTTTTATTTCTGGTTAAATATAAATTTTTAAATAATAGAGTGGTTTCCTTGCTTCTGAAAATTTAAAATTATTACAAAAATCAATACTCAATCGATGGAACGAGTCGTCTGTTCTAATTTTCTTTAAAGTAATTAATATATTAGAATAATCAATTTTATTTAATGTATTGATTAATACGAAAACGTCTTCTGGCAATCCAAGATATAAACGACAATTTCTTTCTATTTTAAATTTTTCTTATTGTAACATATTCATACGTTCTCTTATACTACTAATTGTGTTCGAAGTACTTGCAGATCTATCATCATTTGAACTTGGTTCGGAAAATGATGAGGATGAATATTTTATAAAACTTTGCTGTTCGACACATTTACATTCTTTCCTCAAACACGATTTACACATAGTGCTTTTTAAACTTTTAAATATACATATTTCGTATTTTACAGCAACATCTTTTTTAGGGGGTTTAGCAGGTTCTTTCGTTTGTGTTTTACGTGAACAATATCTTTTTCTTTTTACATTTTGAGTCCTAATTATAGATGATCGAATCTTCCAACGAAATTATTTTCATAGATGGTTCCAAAGATGTCGATTGATCGTTAATTTCCAATTTCCGTTTACGTCATGAGGGTGAAAATTGGGATATATTTGCATCTACAGCTTGCTTCAAATCTGGTTTCGGCAAGATACCTTTTTGTTAGCTTTCTTCCAAAAGTTTTATAGTACCTAATTCCAATTTTCAACATCCTCTGCTAACTGATGAAAATGTCGTTTTAAAAATGTAAATGTGTTTGTTAAAATGTGAAGGTACTTACCAGAGAGAAGGTAACTATCTGTAACTACCTTTTCTCTGCATTTAAGTATCCATAATATAATCCATATAAACGTAAACAACGGAGAGACACAATTATTTTTTAAAATTTAAAACAATTTCAGTTACTTTATAGGATATAGGGAATATATCTATAATTCTATATATCTACTTTTAAAAAGTGTAGAAACAATAAAACACACAATATTTTATGTTAATTTTATTATTTTAAGGCTTACGCGCCCAATAAATATACGTACACAAAAATTCAGTAAGAAAATATTCTTCTTGTTTTTATACAACAACTTCCTTATAAAAAGACAAATAAAATAAACTCTACAAGAAAAAAAAATATAAGAGAAACAAATAAGAGATTCAAAACTGTTTTTGTAATTATTCAAATATAAAATTATGCGTAAATATTTCTTCTGTACGCATTTCGTATCGAACTTGCCAAACACAAGCCGAAAACAGCTCCAATTATCTACAAAACAACACAATTAAAAAGAAATTTTGAATGTTAAATTTTTGACACATTACCTCTGTAGCTGCAACACCAATTGCTACACCACCAATAACTTTGGAACTTTTCTGTAAAAAGTCAAACAAAGCCTCCACACATCCCGTATTATGTACATAAGACGAAGCTGTATAACATTGGGCGGCATTATTTTCGCAACAACTGGACGGCAATACGGAGGAGCCCCAATCGGAAGGTCCCTCAACCCCGCAACATCTCAACTACAACAAATTCCATTAAAACAAATTGTTTTAGACGAAAACCAAAAAATATTCCATACCCAACGTTGGGTCAATTGTACAGTTTCATTCGATTCGGAGATCCTGTTTCGATTGTCAAATGTATGTTGATAATTATTACGAATTGCTGAACGGAATTGATTGGGATCTTTAATTTGTATGAAAGCATAAACAGCAATTGCTATTTGTATGATGAAAATTGTCAACAAAATAATTGCGTACTGAAAAATGAAGCGTTTATTGCCACATGTTTTTTTAATGGTGTTTTAATTACTTACGGTCGTTAACATGCAAGTACTTTCTTTAACAGCACCACAACATCCCAAAAAGGCCGTAATAAATACAATGGCACCAATAATGATCGATAGAATCGGTGCTAGGCCGAAATCGTTGGGCAAAACACGGCTGGCATCTGTGTTGAATTTATAAAGAATCCCAACAATTACCAAAGCAAGGCCTGCAAGCTAATCAGAAGGAAAATAGACAATTTTTAACATTCTTTGTAATAAATTTATCAACAGGTTTAGGTATATACAGGGTGTTTCATAATATGAGGGCAAACATCAAGGGGGTTAATTCTAAGAAAAAAGGTTCCTGTTACGTGGGTCCGTAAACCCATCAATATCGAGATAAGGGATGAAAAAGCTACTTTTTAAGTCCTAATTTAATTTTTTTTGATACACCAGTGGCATAGTTTATAGTGGCTCCGTAGGATATATTTCCCATTAATTTCTACGCTATTGAGAAAATTGTTATTTTAGAAACACTATTTAAATCGCCAACATTTTCTCCACAAAAAAGTACTCTTGGTCAATAACTCTAAAGTGAACCACTCTCGAGAAAAATTCAATTTTATGAAAAAAAATTGTTTTACAAAACCAACCATTTTTCTTCATAAACTGCAATTTTTCTTGAAAATGGTTCACTTTAGAGTTATTGACCACATATACTTATTTGTGAAAGAAATGTGGTCGATTTAAAATAAAATAGTGTTTCAAAAATACCAATTTTCTCAGTGGCGTAGAAATTAAGGGGGAATATATGGAATATATCGCACGCAGCCCAATAAACTACACAACTGGTATATGAAAATAAATTGAATTAGGGCTTAGAAAGTAGCTATTATTAATATTAACAATAACACTTATATAAAATTTCAGTTTTCTATCTCAAATAGTTTTTGAGATATAGTGAAAATACTAGAAAAAAAAAACATTTTTTATCACCCTATATCTCGATAATGGTGGGTTTGCGGACCCATGTTAATAGAAACTTTTTTCTTAGAATTAACCATAGAACCCCCTTGCCCACATATTATAAAACACCCTGTATATTGTGCTCGTAGTCGTTAAATGTTATTTATACTGTTTTGTACTATATTGTAAACAATTTATTCTGAAGTTAGTACAAATATTTGCAATATAACGAATTTATAACTTGCTTCTATGAATCATTTTGTAATAAAAATTTAATAAATTTCTAAGAAAATGGGGAAATTTAACAAAATATGACCGGAGATGATAACAAGTTCATTGAAGTCATCGATTAGTCGCTAATTTTTGAATAAATAATGTTATTCGTTATTAATCTGAGTCATTTGTTGAGGATTATTTTTAACTATTAACAACAATAAACATATGTATGGCCTTCACGTACATATAAAACAGTGTGTCTGTTTTTCACTGTTAAATTAGCCAATCTTTTGCAAATGAGATCACCTGCCTGTAACCTTCTATTATACTATGTGAATTTCATATTTAATAAGTTTCAAAATACAATATATTAACATTGACATTGAATCCATGAACGACGAATATATTTTATTATAAAATTGGGGAAAAAAGAGCTGCACAAGTTGTTTATTCTTTTAATCTAACACGATTCAAATGGAAAGTAATTTTGATATGTTGGTAGAAATTATTGTGTTTTTGAAATTGTGTGAGGGCGACTTAAAAGGCACCTGTTGCTTTAAACTGTACAAAAAAAATATTCGTTTCAATAAACACTTACCGAAAACACTAAATTCGCTAAAAACACTAAATATTTAACAATTCCAGTGGCACAACCCATTTTCTTTTCTTTGTATTCTGTTAAAACTAAAGCGTGAGAATGAGTTTTTTATTGTAATATAAGATACACCCAAAAGTGAAATGCAATTGTGTGCAATGAGTAATAAAATGTACCTTCTTATGTACTTAAACTGTGAAATGAATCAACTGGTGTATCTTTATATATATATATTTGTAACCCAAATTCAATGTTATACACAAACAGAATCGTTGAAACGAAATTAAACGAGATATACGATATGTATACACGCAAGTTGTATTTATAAAAGCGAAAGAATGGAAAACACAGAACCGGTTCTGTGTATAATTAAGCGTGTGTAGGTATGCGTTCAGATGCGATTTTAATGGAGGCCATTTGATTGAAGGTAATAATTCGTAATACACAACCTGAATGAAAATTTTTACAAATTTAAATCTATTTCAATTGCGCGCTTTTCGAGCATTTAATAAATTTGAAATTGTTTTTTAATTAGGCAACCAACAATACAATACAAAGAACGGAAAATTGTTTTTATTTTTTCTCAAAAAATATTTACAAATCACGTTGTTTTTTTTGGCAGAAAAGAACAAAAATCAAGATTAAAATCAGGTGGAAAATGTTTCTATACTATTTTCATTAAATATTATACATTTAAACACACACATACAAGACAGAAAAAAAAATGGGAACATTTGGGAAAACTAAATAGGCAAAATCTTATACTACAAATGAACATAAAAATAATGGAGCCAAAAAATAGCTTGTCCACTATTTTTTTTTACTTAATAAATATATAATTATCATCACATATTTTAAGTAGTTTGAATTATGTACTAAATTAATATCTATGTACAGGTACAACAAAATTATAGTTTTACTAATTGAATTGAAGAGATTTTCCAGCACGAAAACAAAATTAATTTAATTCTTGAGATTAGAAACAAAAAGAAAAATTATATTCTATTCATATCACAGAATTATATATTTTACATTACATATATATATAATACGGGGGAATGTAACTAAATTATATATACAAAAATATAAAGAAATACTCAATTAGTAAAACTATTAACAAAAATTCTCCCTTTACGTTTGTTGTTGTTGTTGTTGTTGTTGTAATAATTCACTACGTCTTTGTTGCTTCTTCTTCCTACAATCCGGACAAAACCATTGCCCTTTTGGCGGCACCATAATACCAACACATTCAAAATGGAACCATTCAATTGCACAATCACTTGAATCACAGCCAATCATTTCGCTCACTTCATCGTACGGACAACGACAATAACAATACAATTGCGTTTGTGGTGGATGCGTTAATGGTGGACGATTTAACGAATAATTCGATGACGGTCTTTGCACTATTGTTGGCACATTTAACGGCATCACCGCCGCCGCCGCCGCTGCCAGTGGCTGCGGTTGCTGTTGCACTGGTGATGCTAGTGGTAGTGATGATAGTGGTGGTGATGATGGTGATTCCTCTTCCACATCCGATTCCTGTGAATCACTTTCATGTTCCACTGGCAAGATTAAATTAGTTTGTAAACGTATTGGTGGTACTTGTGGCGGTGTTGAACGTCTATTTACATGCAATTCACCGGTATTGTTCGATACACGTATCGATAATGGTTCAACTGTGGGTTGTGGTGATGGCTGTGGACCAGTTTTTATTGTTATTGGTGGCACCAGTTTCGGAGAGTTCGGTTGTGGCTGAAAAAAAAAAACATGAAAATAAAAATACATAAACAATTCTACCGAAGCGTAGAAGGGCCAAAGCCAAAAGAAAAAACAAATAACTTGAAATTTTGACTTATTAATATGAGGCGCCGTTTGCGTCAAAATATACAGTTTGCGTTATGATTGAAAATCGGCAACTTTTGTAATTTAAAGTACTTGTATGTTGTGTGATTGATAGTTTGTTTTGTAATTGAAAGTTTATTTTGTAACTGAAAGTGTATGTTGTGATTGAAAACTTGAGTACGCTGTTATACTGTGAAAGCACTACAGAAAGTAGAAGAAAAAGATGTCGTCGACGTTTGTCTTTACTTGTTACTCATGCTCATTCTCGTTATTTCTGTTCCACATGCATATAGCTAAATGGTTCTTGTTTCTGTAGCGCTCTCATTGTATAATGTAGTACCCAGAAACTAGTTTTCAATCACAAAACACACTTTTAATCATAAAGCGGAAAATAAATTTCCGCTCACGAAACATATTTTCAATCACAACGCTAACTATATTTTAACCCAAACGGCGCCTCATAATAATAAGTTTTTTCTTTTGGCCCTTCTACGCTTCTTAACAATTCTTTGCTGTTTATTAATAATTATTTACTTCGACTTTTCTCCATTTCACCGCTGGTGAAGCTTGTTTTTCTTGTTCTTCATCACTGGAATAACCATAAAACTTGTTTGGTATACGACGTCGTTTGGATGCCCTCAAATTTGCCGTTGTTTCACTATTATCACTCAAATTTGTTTGTTTATTTTGTTCTAACGAATTATATACACCAATATTATTAGATAAATGTTGTTCATGATGAATTGGTGAACTTTTTAATGTTAATGTTATTGGTGGATAAACAATACTTTCTTCAACATTATCTAAATTATGTTTTAATTTACGATCACTTTTCTTTTTTTTACGTTTTTTCGATTTTGATTTCTTATTTTTAATTGGCTTCTCAACAACGTTCTCTTCATATTGAATTTGTGCCGGTGTTGGTGGTCTACTACTATCATTTTCCATAAACGTATCACCATTTTGTATATTTAATGGTCCAACTTCGGCCAACAATTGATTCCTTTTCTCTTCTAATAATTTCCTAGCAATTTTATGTGGTTGTTTATCATAAAATTCTTCATCTGTTTCACTTTCACTTGTTTCTAAATCCGATTCCTTAATTGGTACATCAACAATATTAATTACACCATTCTTATTATTGTTATTATTATTACTAGTTTGTTGATCATTTAATTTATTATCTGCTGCTGGTTTTTGTTTTGCATTTTGACGTTGTTTTCTACGTATTTTCTGTCGTTTTCTACCCTCTTCCGTTGAACTATCCGAATCCGAACTGTCCGATGTGGAACTGGATGAATTCGATGATGAGCTACATGAACAATTCGATCCACATGAACAACTCGACGAATCACTGTCCGAACTCGAATCACTTGACGACGATTTCTTTTCTTTCACATCATTTTGGACAACCGATGGTGTTGTTTTTTCATCTTCCGTTGCTGGCATATCATTTGTATCAACTTTTGGTGAACAATAATCATGATCGACACGTTGTTGCATTGTTAAATCTGGTTTCACTTCAATTATATTCGTATCATGTTTACTTTCCGGATCAATAAAATAATCATGATCACGTAATGCCATTTCACTAGTTAATTCCTCTTCAACAACATCTTCTTGTTGTTGTTTTGGTGAAGCAGATGATGTCATCTCGAAAATATGATCCAGTTTCTCTTTGTTGGCTTGATAATTTTTAAAATTATCCCATATATTGGCAATTGGTTCGATTTCAATTTGTGGCATTTCTTCTTCTTGTATTTCTTGTGATTCAGTTTGTAGTTTTGGTGATTTCGGTTGAATTTCCGTTTCTGAATCACTACTATCACTTTCAGATAGATTCAATTCAGGTAAATCATATACATCCACTTTTGGTTTAACGATTTTCTCATCAACTTTAACTTCCTCTTCATTACCAACATTAATTTCACTAGCAACAACATTTTCATTCAATTCCACTTTAGTTTCTTCTTCTTCTTTTTCAATAATTTTCTCCTCTTCAACTGGTATTTCCGGTTCGTGATGTTTCAATTCATGTTTCAACATTAATTTCTTCGATATAAAACGTTCTTCGCATCCATCAAATGTGCATGGATGTTTCTTTTCATCTGTATGTATCCGTTTGTGGACTTTTAAATAAATCGCTTTTGAAAAAATCAAATTACATTCATCGCATGTGAAACTTTGTGGTGGTACACAAAAATGATAAACGTGTGGCCATTTTTTCTGCAAACATTTCTTACATAAAACACTTTCGGTGCCATGTTTCCAAAATAGATGTCGTGTTATATCTGGTTTATTACGATATGCAATGCCACAACGATAACAAAAATGATGTAACTTATGTTTCCATACATGATTCGATAGTTTATATTGATTATAACATAATTCTAAGCATACATCGCAGCAATGATGTTTTTTACGTAAATGTACCATTAAACGAAACGCTGATGGTAGATCATCACTAATACACATACAACAACGAAATTTTATATCATCTACATGTACTGAATCGTATAAACCAGGACATAAATGACATATTAATTCACTATAATTATAAAAATTCGTTTTACACATTATACATAATAGTAAATTTTTTGTATGTAATTTACGATTATGTAAATATAATTCTTTATGTATCTGTGTTGTATAACGGCATGGAAAACATTCAAATATATGTGAAAATGTTATTGCTTCATCATTATTATTCGTTTCTAAATTAAAATATATTAATTCTAAATCGTTCAACGAATCCTTGATGCGATTTACAAAATTTTCCGGTATCAATTCTTCTGCTGTTATACTATTTACAATGCCAGCGAAACGATGTTCTGCAATCGCATGTAAGCCTAATTGTTTACCATTTACAGCAATTTTACGTGCATGATTACAATAAATACACAATGGGGCAGTTGCTTTTAAACATTTCTGCAATAAAACTCGAATATCGAACTTGTCCAAAGGTTGTTCCAATTCCAAATCGATGATTTGTACATCAGGACCAGCGATTTGTAGTTGTGGTTCAATTGGTTGTGGTGGAATGTCTTCATGGACTTCATTTTCTTCAATTGGTTTTTCATTTTCCGTTTCCATTGTCAATTTCGTACTATCATCACTTTCTTCCTCCTCCTCTTCCACATATTGATCGAATTTCGGTAATTTCAGTGACAATTTGGGCACTTTACGTGTTTCTACAACAACTTCCTCCTCCTTTTCCGGTTCTTCAGGTGGTTTTTCTTCAATTTCTTCAACTACTTCGTCCGATTTCTCTGCAACTCCATCTTCAATTGGTTGTTCACTATTATTCGATGTTGGTAAAACAGTGTCCACATTTTCCACTTCACTAGTTTGTTTAATTCCTTCACGGTCTTCACTTATTTGTTCACTAACATTAACACTATCCACTTTGTCGACTTTTTTCTCGTTTAATTGTTGTTTTTTAACTTTTTTCTTCATACTATTATTACAGTTATGATAAAAGAAATTATCTTGTTCATTAAACATACGATTACATTCACAACAAATCACATAACATGGTTCATTATAAACATTTTTAAATTCATCTAATGTTTTTCTGTACGATGGTTTTAAATTATGTTTTTGTTGTATATGTTGATATAAATCGTTCAATATTGAAAACATACCTAAACAATACAAACAAATGTAACGGTGATGGTATTCCAACATGTGTATGTATAAATTCCAATTTTCATAATACGTTCCACACGCGGAACACAAAAACACTTTCCGAGTTAACTTGAATCCGTTGCCCGTGTACGAATTCGGTTGTTGCTGATCGATTTGATCCTGACTATTACATTGTACCACGTGTTCCTGTAACGTATTGAACGATTGAAATCCCGCTAGACCACATTTTGGACATTTGAACTGTACAGTTGGTTGTAATCCTAAATATTGTGCATATTCACGTAATTTTGGTTTCGATTTCGTTTTGGAACGTTTCGCCGGCTTCGTAGTGTGTTGTTGTTGGTGATGTTGTTGTGATAATTCGAAAATTGATTCATTAAAATAAGGATTTGAATGTGTTTCAATTGAAATTTGTTGTTGTTGTTGGTTAGATGATTTCTTTTTGGTTTTTATCTTCTTTTTTGGCACACTCTCATCAATAACTAACACATCACTTTCTGAACTAAAAGCGTCGTCATTATGTCGACTATTACTGTCACCATTCACTTGTATTTCTAATTCATTCGCTTTTGTTAGACCCGTTTCATCGATATTATTTTCTTGTTGATCGTTTTGTGCCATAATTTGTTGTATAAAGCCATTTTTCGTGTGATCTACCACCTCTATGTCAGATGAACCATTCGAACCATCTTCCATACCGACAACTGGTAAAGTTTTTCACTGGTTCCTACAATAAATTTCGCTATAAAAAGGGAATTTGTTGTAACATTATGCAAATGTTTTTCAATTCAAGGTGAAATCCATTTTGCACATTTCATTCACATACCGTTACAAATAAATTGAAGTTGGTAGTAAGCGACACATTTTTAATATAATGTTTCAATTTATTATTAATATATATTTTATTGGATAATACACTCGCCCGCCTAAAAACTTTTTCATAAAATGGCGTGCTGAGACAACAAAATATCCAAGAAGCATTATGCCCTTATAAAGGCAGGATCGCCAACATAAGAAAATTAAACAAAACTGTAAAACAACCAAGCACATAACATGTTTTGCAGAATATCGAAATTAAAAAAATACCAAATTTGATTGTTTTAGTATTAAATTATGTAAATTGGTTTATTTGTGAGACTTTGTGGAAAATTTTTGAAGATTTTGTGCAGGACAATGAGGTTAGGTTACAAAACGACAGTTAAAAGTTCAATTAACGGATAATGGATAGCACCACTGCTCCACAGTTGATTTCGATACTCGGTCGGTGCGCTCTGTCCCCACCCCTGATGTCTAGTAAATTTTTTAAACTTTTAAATAACCATAAATTTTGTATTAATGAATGAATCACAATAAGGTTTTACACATGGCAAAAATACAATTTTTTAATTAAAAATATTGTATTTATTTACATAAATTAATATATATATATAAACATATTACATAATAATTCTGGATTCTGGATACAAATAAATTACATAAAATCATCTCCAAACTTTAAAAAAAAATCATCTGTAGTCGTTTCAATTTCCGGATGTATTCTCTTCAAATGCGTTTTCAAACTACTCTCTTCCCCAAAACTATTCGCACAATAAGCACAATTAAACGGCCTCAAACCGGCATGTAAATCCATATGCTTATTAAAATCCACATCTTTATCAAAACTTTTATCACATATTGTACACGGATACTTTTTCATATGTATTTTCTTATGTTTACGTAACACATCCTTAGAAGCATAACATTTTTTGCAGATATCACACTGTAAATTACGTTCTTTATTTGTTTTTTCATTGAATTGCATAACTTCTGGCGGTTGTACAACATTTTCAAACGTTTGTGGCTGTTGTATACAATTATTCAACAAGGCACCATCATCAATTTGTAGAAATTGTTCATTATTTTGGCCACAATTCGTGTCTATAAATATACTCGATGATTCTGGCAAATTAATAGAAGCTTGTTGAAATTGCAACAAAGTTAATGGATCGATTTGTATTGTATCATTTAAATCCAAACCTTCTGCATTTATATTTAACACATTTAACGGATTATCGTGCTAAAAAACAAAAATATTTAAAATACAAATAGATAAAAACAAGTTTCTTTGCATACTAAAATGATTTCCTGATTATCCGGTTGAATATTATCACTAAAATCATTTGATTGGTTATTTACAATCTCAGAAACAACTGATTCTAACAAATTCTTTATTCTAACATCCTTTTTCGCTTCTTTTAAAACTTCTTGATCCTTTTTCAGGTGTTGTGAATGTTCGTGAGAACGTTTATGTGCAGCTGTGCGAAATGTTTCCGTACAATAATCGCAACCATACGGTTTTTTATCTAAGAACAAGCATAATTGGTAACAAAACAATGCTAAATTACTATATTTCTACCTGTGTGCATTAACATGTGGACCTTTAAGCTACTTCTAACAGTAAAATACGAATTACAAACATCGCATTTGAATTTTTTTGGTACATTTGGATCATGTGTTTTCATATGCGATATTAATGTCGATTTTAATGCAAACGATTTATCACATTTTTCACAATTGAATGGTTTTTCACCAGTATGTGTCCTAATATGTCGTTTCTAATTTAAAAAAAAAATAGTTTAAATTGTATTATTTAAAGTTTCTAATTAAAATTTGTTATTTTTACCAAATCCGAAGGCTTTTTAAATTGTTTCTCACAAAAAATACAAGTATTTGACTGTCCATTTTTCGCATGTATAGCCATATGTTTTACATACATTTTCCTACCATTAATTAATTCATCACAAAATATGCATTCAAATTGTTTTGTTGTTTTTTTCTTATTATTTCCATTTTCCGTTTCGTTGCTTTCATTTTCCGTACAATTGTGTTGTTTAAAATGTTCAACAGTATCATATTGATTATTACAACTTAAACAAATTATAAATGTATTGGCGTACAAGCTTTCTTGTTCATTATCTTGTTGTTCCTGCGGCTGTTGTTGCGGTAATTCCGTTAAATTCTCATTCAAATTACCAGTATTGTCATTAACATTTGTTAATAATTCACTCAAATCATCCCAACTAATATTATTTTGGTTTAATATCATATTTATATTGTTGATATCAACTAAATCCATTCCATTCTGATAATCTACTGTATTTTCTTGCAAGTTTGTTGTATTTTGTTGTTGATAATCGTTGTTTAACAAATTAATTAAACATTGTTGTAAGTTTTCGTTATCTAAACCAACATTGTCGCTATTTATATAAATTGTTTGTTGATTTAAGTCGGCAGACGTTGTTAAATCTGTTTGTAAATTTTGTTCCATTGTATTTAATGGTAAATTAAGATTCTCACCAGGATTTAACTGCAAAAATAACACGTAAATACTTATTTGTTTTACAAGGACAGAAAAGAAGCATTTAAAATATCTTTTCGTTCGAGTAGAACACAAGATTTTTTTAACAAACGTTCGAATTAATTTTTTTTGAAATTAAAAAATTAATAGTTGTTCGTATTTAGGGATATTCTTTTGGTTGGTATTGAAACAATTGACTAAAACTCCAACTGGAATTGACAGAATCACGTTTTCAGCCAATCAGCGAATTTGTTTAGTAAGTTTTAATACCAACGTTACTTTTTACTTATAACTAAAAATCGTGCTGAAAAATCAACTTTCAACACGAATTTTTGTCAAAAATGGCTTAGTAATGAGGCCAACTTAGAACGGCATTACAAAAATTTAGTTAATGAATTGATTTTTGTATAAAATTACCTGTATTTGAATATTGTCTGGCACTGGTGTGTAATGATATTCAATTTCTTCATCAGTTTCATTATTATCTTCTTCCTCAACAATTCCGTGCAAATTCTACAAAGAAAATCAGTTTTATAATAAATAATAATCATTAATAATAATTATTATCATTTCTTTTATTTTTTTAGTAATCATCTGTACGCTTCTTAGAACTATTTTTTTCAAAAGTAGTTCCTGCAAAAATGTACAGATATCATTTTTATTATTTACCGCATCCGTAATTTCTCCCTGGTGTGCTTTTTTCAAATGCTGATGTGTTAATGTTAATGTTTTAAATGTTTTCGAACAATATGGGCACATATAAGGCTTTTCATTACTATGTATCAATGAATGACGTTTTAATAACGTATTTGTAACAAATCGTTTCGAACAAACTGTACATTCAAAGTTGCGAATGTTATTATGATATTTTAAATGTTCTTTGAGCTTGTAAGATGACAAAAAAGTCCTAAAAAGTTAACAATTAATTTATAAAACAGTTGACTCTATTTGGAATTACTTTGGACATAAATTGCATTTAAAATTTCTGTCGCTCAAATGAATTTTCATGTGCGTTTTTAAATTTAAACGTTGTGCAAACGATGCACCACAAATATTACACGAAAATGGCTTTTCATTGACATTATCTTGCTTTCTTCTTATAACCAAATTACCTACAAACCAAATTTTAAACAAATCTAACTAATCTTGTTGCATTTTCTACCGTATGCTGTACGAAATATCGGTTGTTTCAACACAAATTTCATGCAATCTTCAAAATTAGCGTGTGGATGTTTTTCATCTAAATGTTGATTGGCGGCTTTTGTTGTTTTACACAATTTCTTACATTTTACACATTCATATGTAGGAGAATATTTGCGTTCATGTTTCCGTAACATGTGATAATGTAACAACAAATTTGATTTAAATATTTTATCACATTTTAAACATTTTATTACTTGTTTTTCCTTATGTGTATTCATATGAACTTTTAACGTTGATTTTAATGTAAACGATTGACCGCATTCTTCACACTAAAAACAGAAAGTTTAGCAGATGAATGCGATTTATTAAAATTTTTACCTCAAAAGGTTTCTCTCTTGTATGTATTCTTAAATGTCGCATCAAATCTGATGGTTTTTTAAACTGTTTCGGACAATAATTACAACAATACCATCTAACGCCATCAACAATAACACGTTTCGCTAAATAACGTCGAACAATACCGTTTTGCATTTGATTCGGTTCAGCTAAACGCACATAAGTAACGCCTAAATCGTTTTCATTATTCAATTGACTCTTTTTCTCGTTATTCGTTTGTTTGTTTTGTAATTCTTTCAATTTTCTCATAACTTGCATCAACGAATCACCTTCAGGTCGTTTCTCTTTAGTATTATTACTAGTTTGATTTAATTGCTGTTGTAATTCTTTTAATTTCTTCATAACCATTTGAACTGAATCGTTTTCATTCGATAATTTCGTATGTAATTTCGTTACGTGACCATTTAACGATGCAACTGTTTTAAAAATACATGTACACGATGTACATTTATAGATTTTCTCATTTTTCTCGTCAGCTGTGTGTGTTTTTTCAACATGTACACGTAAGTTGCCCTTTTGATTGAATTTCGCCGGACATAAAGTACATTCGAACGGTTTTAAGCCAGTATGTTTGTTTAAGTGTATTTGTAGTGTCCCTTTTTGGGTGAAAGCAGTATTACAAATGGTACAAACGAATGGTTTCTCGCCAGTATGTGTTCGTATATGTCGTTCCAATAAACAAGCCTTCATAAAACGTTTATTGCATTTATCACAAGCGTGTGCCCCCAATTTTTTATTTTTAACTTGCTGTGATGGCTTTTTCTTTGGCCCTCTGCTCTTCAACATCATTTTTTTCAAAATCATATGAAAAGAAATGTGTTCTTTTAATTGATTTGTGTCTTCGTAAACGACTTTACAATACGGACACTCTATCGGTTTATTTTCGTTGAATTTTTCCATCACATGTGTCTCATAATGTTTCAATAAGTTCTCCTCATCATCATATTCAGATTTACATTCTTCACATGTAAAAATTTCTTCAACTTGATGCAACATTAAATGCGATTTTAAACTTGCCAAACGATGAAACGTTAATTGGCATAATGGACACGTTGGTTTGCCATCTGCATGCATAGCCATATGGATTTCCATATTCCGTTCATTGTTATAGCTTGCTGAACATTTTGAACATTGATATTTTTTTGAATTGCGATGATTTAACATATGTTTCCGATATTCAAGAATTGTTGAAAACTGTTCAGTGCATTTTATACAACGAAAGGTTTGATTTGTTGTTGATTTGGGTGAGTTTTCAGATTTTTTGCTTCTGGCTATAGGTTTTAAATAGATTTTGTTCTTTGGTGGGCTATTGGAAGTACCAGCTTCGGTGCTAAATAAAAAAAGTAAAATTTTGAAAAAAATACTATACTCGCCATCTACTGAGTAAACCTCAAAGGTATTAGTATTAAGTACATATTGCTAATAGATGACCAAAAAATTAAATATATTATAATTTAGTTAATTTTTATTTTTACCTGTCTTGTTCTGCAATTTTTGGAATTTTTTCGATTATTTCGGGCTTATTAACCTGCAAAATCCAATTAAAATCTTCCTTAGTTCGATAACTTTTTTATTGAGCATACAACTTACTTGATTTACATTCTGTATGCACACTGCACCATCTTGAGTAATTGTTTTAACAACAATGTTCTGTAATATTTTAAAATCATTATTAATTAATAATTTCTGATTATTATCCTTTTTAACACAGGATGTAGCAGTCGATGCTCCTGTTACATTTAACGGTATTGATATTGTAACAATTTTCGGTATATTTTGTTCACTATTCATCACATCATTTAATGCTAACATTATTACTTAAATATAAATGCATAAAGTTGACTTAAAACAATAATAATCAACAATAATTAATAAAAAGGCGAATTGTTATGGTTAATCTGTCAAAAATATTTCAGTTAGTGATTTTTTGTCATTATGTTGGTACATATGGTTGGCATCCATGTTGCATTATTGATATTTATAAAAATGTCAAGAGTTTTAATGAAAAATTTCACTTTCTGAAAACTTGTTCTCGATATTTTGTAATTTGCAATATTCAGCCTTGAAATAATTTTATAATAAAATTATGCAATAGAATCCAGTCCCCAAAAAAGAAACTGTTTCAAAGATGTTAGTATAAATACAACATTTCGTGAGTATTTAACAAAAGAATATGAATGTTGTTAAAAATTTTGAAAAACGTCTACAATTTTATATTAATTGTAGTAAAGAAAATGACTAGTTCAACGGTTGATCAAATGGATACAGATACAAAAAATCTGTATACATTTAAAGCATTTAAATACAAAGAAATAAAACCATTAAATTGTAATAATAATACAAGAATTCCATATCCACGTAGCGGACATCGAATTGGAGCTGATTCTGCTAATTTCTATTCATTTGGTGGCTATAATCCATTAATACCGAATAGTATGGAAACAAGCACAGATGATTATTACGCCCAATCATTTCCACTGTTTCGTGAATTATGGAAATTTAATTATGCCAGTAGACAATGGTCAAAATATCCAAATAGGCTCACTTTACCATTAGAATTAGCTTCAAATGCACTCCTTTTGCATCGCAACTGTTTATTGGTAGTGAAAGCAATAGAATTTTAGTTAATTGATATTAAAATGATGTTTTCAAGGTTTATGGAGGTACTGGTTCACCATTTGGTTTTCGATGTAGCAATCAATTGTATGTTTGTAAAGTAAATGACGAAATTGGTGATATGACTGAAGTACAAACATCTGGACAATATCCATTACAGTTGTATGGACAAGCATTAATTTACCACAACGATTATTTGTACACAATTGGCGGTACAACTGGTTTAAGTTACACATGTGATATACATAGATTAAATATGAAAACGTTGCAATGGGAAATTGTTTATATTTGTAAGGGACGTGGTGAATACGAACCAAAAGGACGTTATCGACATGAAGTAGCCTTCGATGGTACGAATATATACGTTTTAGGTGGTGGTACAGCCGAAGATGCTTACGGATTTAAACATATACCCGTTTTTAATTTGGAACGTAACGAATGGATACGTAAGAAATCGTTAAAAGATGGTAGGAATGGTATACCATCGGCGCGCAGATGTCATGGTGCTGTACAAATAACCGATAATAATGTTGTACAAGTATTTATTAGTGGCGGACATGATGGGACAAATATTTTCGATGATTTATGGCGTTTAAATTTAAATACAATGCAATGGCAATTAATCGATACGTGTAGATTGCCACAAAAGACTTATTTCCATGCCACAGCCGTATCGCCAGAAGGTAAATTGTATGTTTTTGGTGGTATTTATTGTAAATCCGGTGATGTGAAAAGAACTAATGAAATATTTACAACTTGGCTATGTATACCGAAATTAAGTGAATTATCATGGGAAGCCGTATTACATTATTATCCAAATATTAATTATTGTAATAAAAATGATTTAATTAATGTTGGTGTGCCAAAACGGTTTGTAAATAGATTAAACAGTTAAACGCATTGCGCAAATATTTATTTTATTTTATTGTTAATTTTAAAACAATGTAATAAAACACAAAATGAACTTACTAATAATTTAGATCACAATTTATTTATCTTTTTTTATATATACATGTTATATAAACAATTTCTAACAACATAAACTTGTATTAAATAATAAATTGCGCTTTTTTATTGCACGTAATTCCAACCATTGTTCCTGATTTGGAACGTACATTTCAGCTGGCATTAATTCGTTATTTTCAGCTGAATTTGTTGCTGAAATAAATAAATTTAAATTAACGTCATCCAACTACGGTTGCAAGAACCATTTTAATTTTGTCCAAAGTGAATAGATGACGACAGCGTGTTTTAAATTAAATTGTACGAAATTCAAAAATTACCTGATGGTTTTCTTTGATATTTTTTGTCGTTCATTGTAATTCTTTCACCAGGATTTCGTAATAATAACCGCCCAACACCTTCACAACGTCGTAAAATTTCATTCTTCACCAATTTATTGTGTATATTATCGTTTATTTTATTATTATTCAACCAGATTTTAATGTAATCAAAATCGCACAACAACTGTCTAGCTCCATTTGAAGAAAATTTAATTTTTTGCATATAAATATAATCCAACCAGGCTTCACACATTAATTTTAATATCATATTACAAATGAGTTGATCAGAAATCGAATTCAAAACCGGTAAAAGTATTTGATCTTAAATTTAAACACAAATTAAAAACAAAATTAATAACATTTCCATGTTTTACCCATAAATTTTTCTACATATTTGCTAGCTTCAAATTGTTTAACACATCCAGTTTGTTTCCAATAACTTTGTGGTGGAAAAATCATTTGTAAATTAGCTAAACTAATTGTACGACAAATTGAAGCTAAACAATCCACACATTCCTTTGGCGAATCCTTATAAAAGACAAAATTAATTAATATAGTTCAAGGATTAATTAATCAACTGATTGTACTTTTAACTTTTGTGCATTTACACCAACTTCTGACACTAGTTTGGCTCGCATCAAAGCACAAACTTCCACATGCACCCCCAAACCGCCTTTTTCGATTTCCTGTTCATGATTCGTCAATTTCAATTCATTCAAATTCTTAATACAATTAACAATATCCGTATGTGTAATATAAAAGAAATCCTTAACATTCCAATTGTTTGCAATCTTTTTCGTTTCATTTAAAGCCCACAATCTGGTCGTATGGATCGAATGATCCAATCTATGCAAAACTGGAATCTGTTCAACTAATGGCAATTCATCTAAAGGTGCCCCCATTATCCAATCGGGTGTAATTTCACATGAATTTGATAAATGCACCAAATCGTGCAACACATTTGCGTATAATTGACCAGTTTTCGTACATTGTTTCGAAACTAATGCCAAACGAAACTGTTTATCCCATAATGTAGTGGTTACGTGCACCCCTAAAGCATCTGCTAATGAAAAAAGGGCCGTCAGTACCACCGATGGTGCTTCAAATTGTTCCACTGACGAGTTTTGTATAAAATCATAAATCCATTCGCGTAAATGTTGACTGGAATTTGGTGAACGATGTGATAATGGTGAATTTGTCCACCACAATACAATATGTTCCAGGAAATTTCCAACTTCACCCCATAAAATTTGTTCATAATATTCTAAAACCTTTTTACGAGCTTTTGAACGTATTTTCAATGGTTGGGATTTTTTTATAACATCGTTTCCCAACATTTTCGGTTGATTCTTTAATGTTACATCCAATAAATCGATTACATTCTTCTCTTCATACATTATAAGTTCTTCCAAATTCATAAAATTATTTAAATCATTTACAACTTCTTTAATTAATGGCTTTTCGTTGTTAGAAATGGTTAACGGTGTTTCTGGCATATGTTTTGTAAGCGCCCTATGAAATTAATAAATAGATTTAATGTAATTTTAGTTAATTTTCATACATATAAATCTCCATCGATGAACTGTCTGAATTATTATCATCATTATCGTCTAAATTGTGTTCGTAAACTTTGTAAGTTTCCAATAAACAGTCGATTAATTTGTGACAACAAATTTCGGCACGATTTAATGCTAAAATTTGTAATAATTTCGTTACTGTTATCTTCCGTATTGGAAACATTAAGTAAGGGCATGTATTATTGCATAAAATACTCGTACTCTCATTGAATAAATCGTATTTTAAGGAAATTAATTCATTGAAACTGGAAGAAATCCTTAAAAACATACAAAGTTATTAAAAATGATTTGAAAACGAATTGGAAAAGTACTTTAAAGTTAATTCTAGTACGTGTTCTCCATAATATATAAATAAATAAGCGATTTCACTTATAAGTTCCTGAATAATATAACAAATCTTTGTTTTAATTATACACAATTTCAATTTATACATTTTTATCTTATCTAATAGTAGTTTATGTGTTTTATCTAATTTTAGTTGTTGAAATTTATATTTAAATTTGTCTACTAATGCTTGTAATGATTGCGATATATTTTCAATTTCCTATAAACAATAAATAACAAATAAAACATAATTTGTCCCATAATAATCGTACCTGAATTTGTTGTTCATTTTCTATTGGCGAATAAAAGTATTTCGTACAATTTCGCAACTGTTTCAACAATATAATTACACGTTGTATTAAATTCATTGCATTTTTCTCCAAATCTATACAATTTTGAAACAAATTATCGTAATTTTTTATCTCCGAAGGTATCCATTTGGACAAAGTTAGGATATTCTTCGACATTTTAGTAAAACTGTTACCATGGTAATCAAACACACGTTATTGTTTGATCGGTTACCATAGTAACAAAACGTTACAAACAGAGGACGAAATTCAAACTCAATTTTTACGAAAAGCTTGTATTATTTCGTAGAAAAACATTCATATCACAACAATATAGAAAATATATATAAAATTCTATGGATTTATATAAAAAAATTAATTGATTAATGAATAGAAAAAAATACGATAATAACCCACTAAAACTGAAAAAAATGATAATTCTTTGTACTAAATTTGCCATTAATTAATTAGGAATTAAACTGCAGTAACATCGGTCGTTTCAATTCTTGTTATTGCTGGTTCCAAAACTTTAACATTCAAATTAGTTTCCGTATCCGGTGTGATTTTCATTTTCTGTAATATATCAATTACATTATCGACACCGTAATGTTTGTCTTCCGGTTTGTTTTCTTCATTGTTCTCGTTATTATTATTATTACGAGGTTTAATATAATGTAAATAGCAAAAACCACGCATTCCACGCCATTGAATATCATACGGCTTAATACCATTCTCAACTAATGCCGTTTTTAAGTCACGTACTCGTACATCTTTTGAAATATTGCTAACAATCAATGAAAAATCGATATTGAAACGGCGTTTACGTTTATATTGTTGTTTTTTATCATTGTTTGATTGATTTCTGGTCGCCGATGGTGATTTTGATTGATTTTTATGAGAGAATTTACGTTGTCGACGATAAACACGATCTCGACGCGGTTGTTCATCGTTTGGTTTCTCTTCGTTGGTCGTTTGACGACGTCTACGATTATTAAACGGAAAACGTTTACGTTGAAAACGGCGAAATGGTGGACGTTTTTCTTCTGTATCGCTTTCTTCTTGCTTTAAACCAGTTTCTTTTCCTTCTCTAATAAGAAATACAGTTAAACAATTGTTTAAAAGTTTAAATTAACTTACTTTGTCTGTTTTTCATGTAATTTAACAAGAATGTCCATTGTTCTGAGACGTCTTTCGGACAATAAATTCCAAAAAATTCCATCTGGACGTTTTTGTTTACGTTCAACATGAATAGTTTCTGTTGGTGTTAAAATGTAATCAACTGGTACGTCATATTTTTGAAATAAATCATCTGGCAACTCATCAAATACTTGTGAATCGTGTACAACTGTTATAATTGTTGTATCATCATCGATTGCGTTCATTTCTTTCAAAATGGCGTATTCTAAATCTGCATATCCACGTCCTTTTCCAATACGATTGCCATTTTTTCCAACAGCAACACTTCCCAACACAAACAGGTCAATATGTGTAGTTTGGTCGCTGTTTAAACCGATTGGTTGGCCAGTGTATTCAATGCCCCAACGGCTAACAATGCGCTTTATTTGTTCCTCATTATTGTTCTCACTTGCTGACCATTTTTTCAACAAACCATCCTTCAGTTTTGGCAAAGGGACGAACAGATCTTTGCCCTGTTTCAGTGTAAGAATGCGGCAATGTTCCAAGGCCTTATCCGGATTAACTTCAACATTTTTGGCATTCTGGAATGGTTCCAATGTTAATAATTTTTCAGCAGCTTCATTTGCATTCTTATAATTCGGTATACGGCCATAAACTGGACGCGGAAACGAAGCTAAGTGATTGCGTTGTAAATGGTCCCATACTTTTTTACGATAGTCACGTTTTGTGGCTAAATATAGGCGAATTTGTAGGTTAGAATTGCGATTTTATATGAATTTAAATTTGAATTTCTTACCTAAAACCTTTTGTTCAGTTGGTTCCGTCGGTGTTTCACTTGTCGCAGTCATTTTGTTAATAAAAATGGGACAATGGATACTGTGACACACAGAATTCGAGAATTTTTGATAAAAAATTATTTTCTTATCAACTCATAGCACACCCACACGTTTTTATATTTTTTTTATACAAAATTGAAAGTATGCAACCAACAAAACTACTAATTATTCAAAAATTATTTTATTGTAATTCTACATCTGCCACCTGCCCTTTAGGCGTTGGATAATAAGGATTAGAAGCTAAATGTTCTATAAAATACTGTGTACCATATTCTTCGTACATTTTTCTCGTCAATAAGCTCTTTTTGAAATGTTCCGTTGTTGAAAATTTCTTAGCACCGTACCAAGCGGTTAAATTCGGACTTTCCACAATATTTACATTCACAATAGATTGAAATGGACGTACTGATATTAAATCGGCTAATAAACGTTCTTTTAATCCCTTCAAGTTCGCCAAACCACCCATTACAATAACATTTTTAGCTAGTTTGAGTTGATCGTCGGGTGTAAAAAGCGATAAAACATATGAGATTACTTCTGATAGACCAGCCTCTGGTGAACCAAGCATATATGGTTTAAATAACAGTTCAGGTGCACGATAACGTTCTATTCCGACATGTAATTGATGTGTTTCACCAGGATTTGAGCTATTTTCCAATTCGTTTGGTTCATGAACTCTTAAAATCTCTTCAAATTCGATTAATTTCTCGTTTTCAGCTTCGCTATCTGAATCACCACCTGTAAAATCATTTACACAGTCGTAATGTGTTAAAATAAATTCGTAGATTATGTACCATCCTTGCTGATGGTTTTATAAATATCCCAATCTTCATCTCTCAGGCCGAAATCGTCGTTTCCCTTTTCTTTTTTGGCTAACTGGCTTATAATTCGCATTCTTTCTTGTCCAGCAGCGGTTCTACGTTTCGCCATGTCTTGTTTACGTTGTTTTCTTATAGTTTTCTTATTCAATATATCTTGACGCTACAATGAGATACTATACATTAAAAATAATGGAATAATTTTTAAATTTTTACCATTGTTTTGATGTTTTGCAAAAACGAATGCAAATCCTTCTCATTCTCAAAGTTAATCTTCTGAAATTTTGCTTGTTTGCTAACTGGTTCATCAGAATTTTCGTCAGTTGCTTGATTTGCTGCTAAAATTTTCTGTTTTGTTCGTTCAATTTTCGTATTTAAGTTTGCTATTGCTTTTTGTAATTCATTTACGTTCTTCAACTGATATTCGTTTAAAGAACGTTGATATTGGCTTTTATCGACACCTAAATCAATCATTTCCTGTATTTGTAATAACAAATTAAGTTTTTCCTCATCTTCTGCAAGTCGTTCTTCTCTTTTTCGTGCATTGATTTCGGTTAAACGACGCGCCAATTCGCGTTTACGCTCTTTTTGTTGTTCGGCAGTTAAAGCCGTTGTTGTTGCCACAAAATTATACGGCAACTGTATTTTCTTAATATTTTCCTCATAATAGTCTACGTCAAGCCATTTGTTCAATTGTTCAATGTAATCGATTGCTATTTCGCAAATTGTGTGTAGCAATTCTTCGGCACGACTTAAAGTAATTGAAGTGGCGTGTGCTGGGTATTTTAATTGTAAAATTCTGTGTAAAAATGTGATTATATGAAAGCCGCCAATGTTTAAACGACGTACTTTATCGAAAACAGTAACATTGTTGACGATTGGTACAATATGGCAAGTGTGGTATCCCAAATTAATGATTAAAGCATCACTTAGCGGCTGTAAATTGTTGTTAAAATGATGTGCAAACAAACTATCAACTCCATAAACGATTCCAGGGACTCCATAGCATTCGAAAAGCAGTTCAGACATTACTAAAACCCCACAAACCTTAGATACGAGTTAAAAACATATATTTTGTAAAAAACAATACATTGTCGTGATGAGTTTGGATTTAAAACAGCCTCAGTGCAAATAATTGGATGTGGAACACTGTTATCAGTGTCTATACCCAAATGTGTGAACGTATAATCAAACAGGTGCTCCTGTGCTTCGAAATGTGTGACTACATTTCGATCAAACTGTGTTTTTAATTGAAAACGAACAGCTTCAATGTTAACTATATCGTTTCCGACTTGAAGTTGTGGTTGTTGTTGATTTAATTGATTTGTTTCGATTTGACTGTCTTTCTTAGTACGTTCTTTACGTGGTTTTGCTATTAAATTCTTAAAAACTAATAAGGGTGCAGGGCTAACAGACCAGCCGGCTCGACACTGATACGAACCTGAAGAAAAAATATTAAAAAAACGCCAGAACTTGGATTCTTATTACCGTTATCAATTATTATTGGTGTCGCATTATTTCTTATAGTTGAAGTGTACGGATGAATGATATCAGGAATAGTTTTTGAGTCTTTAAATTCTAATATTTCCATTATCTACTAAAAATTTTTTGTTGTTCAAAATATGAGGTTAGAAGTCTTGTTAGTTTGATTGTTATATCATAGATGGCCAAAGGTTTTAAGTGGTTTTAATTTAAAAAAAAATCGTTAATTAAAATATTTATTGAAAATAATACAAAAATCATCGTTTTCCGCGTGCTTTATTTTGCACCCTTCTGCTTTTACCCAATCGTTTATTCTTGTTCACTTTTCCACCCTTTGCCGGGCGCTTGTACTCTGAAATATCTGCGGCACTTGTTTTCGTATTCATTTTCATGCCTTTCTTCTTTCCACCATACCCAAATTTCTTATCCTTCGCTTTACGTTTCTCTAACGACTTCCTGGACAACACTTTTTTCTTTTTCTCATCTAAAAAGTCCAAATTATTCGTAATACCTTTACGTACTTTCTTCATTTGATCTAAAATTTCCTTTTTCTCTTGTTGTCTTTCTAATTTCTTTTGTATTTGCAACATTTTTCCTTCTTTTCTTTGTTGTCGTAATTGTTTAACACGTTCACTACGCTGTTGCTGCTGTTGTTTCTGCATTAAATGTTGACGTATTTTCTGCATGTGTGTATCTGTTTTTGCCATTTCAGCAAAATAATCTTCCGGCCTTTTTGTCGGAATATTTAAGGCTTTTAATTTTGGAATTGCTTCTAAAACTGTTGCTTGCGCTTGCCGATAGAATAAAGTTTCACGTTTAAAGTCATTCAGTAAAGGATCTTCGCTTGGGGCGTACTGTGGTAATTTTTTATTGTTTTTTAACTGGTTTTCACGTTTCTGTTCCTGTATTAATAATTGAGCTGCCATTTCTGGTGCCAGTGGTGCTAATTTGTTAACAAAATCCAAACGTTCCAACCATGGTAAGTCTAAATGAATTTCTTCGTACTTTTGCTTTAAACCAGCTACATTGTTTGTGAATTGTTTTGGTGCTTTTGCTGGAATATTTAAGCCCGGTTTTAAACGACCATCTGCTAATGCTTCCTGCAACTGTATTTACAAAAAGAATTGTGTTACTTAGTTTACAAAAGTATAAGGAATGCATTACTTCTACATCAGAGTCATTTAATTCTGAATCACTTGAGTTTGAAGACATTTTTTTCGTAAACTTTCTTCACGTGTAAATGAATTAACCTTAAAATTGTTTTTAAATAAAAATCACGGTTAATTTTTCTCTCGGTCGGTGCGCTCGATCCCCACCCTTGACGATACAAGAGCGCGTTATTTGAATACTAAATAAAATGGAATCACAAATAGAATCAAAAGTTGTCCTGTTTGTGTGATTCATCTTTACAAATTTTTAGAAAAACAAGTTTTTTTTTTGTGAATAGGTAAAAACATATTAAAGAAACAAATTTTTATTCATAGTTTGTACAAAATAAAGTTAAATATCCTTAAATTTAAATTATTAATCATTCTGCATCTTGTGATTTAATTGTGAGATCCCAAAATCCTGAAAATGTATCATCAGGCGGCTTAAATTTACTTCTATGTCTCGAACATTCGTCCATTCTTTTCTTTAACTGTTCTTCGGTTAAATTTTGGCATTCGTAGAACTACAAAATTATAAGAAATAGAAATAGTGTATATTCAATACTATTTTAAAATTCATACATTTTTACATTGTATGCAAGACCAGCCAGGCAAATTTTTTCGTGCTTTTCCTCTAACAACCATTATCGGTTCCACTAATGGTGATTTCTTTGCTGTTTTTTCATTTTGTTTTAAATCTACATATGTTTTTTCACTATCAGTATCATTAATAGCCGAAATCATTTCTGTTATGCCCATATTTTCAGAATTTTCTTCAACTTTACTAACAGTATCACAATTTTTCTTTTTCGGTTTAATAAAGCGAAAATTTCTTTTTGGAACAGGTTCTGGTGTGTTTTCTATGATTGAGCTTTCGAGTATATCGGGTGAAATTGTAGTTGTTCGTTTGGTTTCACGATTTGAAGGTGTTTTTGGTTCGAAATACAGTGGTTTTAAATCGTTTCGGTTTCTAAAATTCAATTTCCTCATTTTTATGGGAGGACTGTTTGACTTTTTGCTATTATCTGAGTCTTCATCATTTTTCTGTTCATTTAAAAGGTGTTCTATTGTAGTTGAGGGTTGTGGAGCACTAAAATTGTTCAAAATTTAGAATTGACTGTAAAATTTTCAGTATTTACTAACGATAAGGATATTGTTGGCGATTTTTTTTTCTTAGTTAACTGTTTACGATATGTATCGAGTTGATTGTCTAGAGAATTTTGTAAAACTAGAATAACGGAAAAATTAGAAAAAGGTCTTTTATTAAAATTTTTTTTACCAAGAAATTCTTTCTTTAAAATATGCATTACCATAGCTGCCCTACGTATTTCCTTACACTCTTTCTCCCAAATATCATTTAATTCGGCTGAATACAGCTTTTTCCATTCTTTATACGCTTCATTTTCCATTTTTTTTAAAAAATTTCTAACAAATATTTCATAGGTTATGTTACAAAATTATAGATTCCTTCTTAAAGAAACTTCGAATAACGCGCGAAATAAAACAATTTAAAATATTTTTCAGTATTTTATTGTTCTATAAATTTTTTAACAGTGTTAACAATGCAATATAATTATGTATTTTTTATATTAAAGTTCGTATTTGATTTATTCTGTATGCCAGAAAAATAAAACCAGAGAAACTTGTTTGTTTCACATCATCATCTAAATAAATATATATGTATATAATTTGACTTTGTATAATTAAGTATTTTTTTCTTCATCATTATTACAACAAACCACTTCTATATAAATATTTTACAGTATAATACAATTGGAAAGAGAAAAAAAAACAAGATATAATAACATCCCAACAAAATTAAAAGAAAAAAATAAATAAAAATAATATAATATACTTATGTATTATGTATATACCTAGAAAATTTAAAGCATGTAAAAGATTTATTTAGGAATCAACAAATTTGATATGAACAAGCTATTGTTTATATATATTTTTTTGTACTTTCACTATACTTTTATAAAAAACAATATTTTAAAAGGCAAGAATTATATTTTTTAGTTTATATTATGAATATATACACGCGCCTCGCAAAAAAAAACAAAATAAAAATCCTTCCCTTTCAACAAATTTCTAAATAAAAGATTTATTGGCTGATAAAAAAATTCGATTTGATTTCTATTAGATTAAAGGCCCTACCTGTATGTACTAATTATCATTTTTTGTTTAATAGCTGTTTTTTTTTTATTGAGAAAAACAAATCCTGTTAGGTACTAAAGCATCACTAAAATTTCCATTGTTAATTGGCCTTGTGTTATTCATCGTCTGTATCACCATCACTTGAATAATCTTGAAGGGGAATTGGACGAACGAATGGGGCCGACGTCATTTGCCTTCAAAAAAAAAACACTAATAAACAAATTGTTGTAAAAATTATGAATAAAAGCGTACGAAAGCCTTCTATAATGGTTCAACCATTCTTCGACCATTTGAGCAACAAGTAGAGGTCTTTTATGTAACAGTTGTTGAGCAACTAATATTCCACCTTCAGTTTCGCAAACGTCCAACCATTGCCTCAAAATCGCCTCCTCTCTGCCCATCTACAAAAAAAAAAACCAAAAAACAGTTCAACATATTTTATGGAATTTTTTTAAACAGACCTCTGATTCCGTCAAAAAATGTATAGGCAACAATTTCCTATCACGATCCATCAACGGTAAAAATGTACTTTGTAATTGATCGGCAGTAATATTGGAATTTTGTTGTGTTGGACGTGCATCTAACCGACTATACGGTTCAAATGGTACCAGTGCTGAGAAATGTCCTCTAGTATAACCAAGTGCAATTGGTGTACGTATGCAGAAACTTTGTTCCCACAATAATGGTAAATAAACGCCTTCAAAACGGGCATAACCTAAGGCTTCACCACGAAAACTTTTCACATATTTAACACCATAGACGATTATAGGACGCCGTAATATATGTGCCAATGCAAATACATGTAATTGTTCTAAACTTGTGCCCGGTTGACTGGCCAATGATAATAAACTCGTCCAATCTTCTTGCCATTGACTTTCATCTAATGAATACTGTAAAAATGATGCTTGACTCGATTCATATTCCTTCCAACGTGGATAAAAACTGTAAAAACAATTATCGAAATGATATTATTAAATTAATTGTTTGTATGTTTTTTCATACATATGACCGCCTTGACTTAAACTTTCCGCCAATGCCCTTCTCAACATATTATCCCGATCAAATACACCCCATGTAGCTTGCATAACGGAATCCAATAAGCAATCACCAGCTGAACGATTCCATAATGCATATAAACGTGAACCAAGTCTTACAGTTAATTCTAACGACCAATTTATAACGGCTGGATCACTTTCTAGTTGCTCTTGAGCATCTTTATCTAATAATTCGGCAAATAATTGCTCTTGCACCGGTCCTGGTAGTTCATCAACTTCAGCTGGTAGTGCAAATGTTGGTAATTCCGTTACAAAACTACATGCAAAACCGCCTTTACGTGTACGTAATGTAGAAGCGAAATGTCGACGTATATCTGCAGCTAAATCAGGCGCCACATAACTTGGTACACGTTTAATACCGGAACCAGAACCTTCAATTTGTGATAATAATATCGCTAATAAATCTTCTCGTTGAAATCTACAAAAAAAAAATATAATTTTAAAATGTGAGCCCCATTGTCAATAAACAGAAGATTTCGCTAATTAATTCCATCGTTTGATGATAGATAACGCTAGTCAATTCAAAAATTGGCGCCTAACCTTATCGCTAGATGAACTAAAGTATGACCAACATCAAAAGCTGAATTTCTATTCAAAATAGCCACTTCTGAAGCCGTTAATGTACGTGCTGGATCACCGCCAGTCGATAGATATGCTTCAACTGGATTTGGATCACCTTCAATAACACCAATACATGCATTTAACCAATTCCAATCGGCGTTACGTTTTAAACGTCGTACTTTTCGTTCACTGTCATGATTATTCGATTCACAATCAATATATAATTCATCCTGATTGATGTTACTATGTTCGGGTGACGAGATTAATATGCTAGATGCTTGTGAACGATTACTATTCGTGCCAATTGTGCCACACATTGCACATTTAACTGATTTTGGCCAATTTTCATAAGTACACATCTAAATAAATCAAAAATTTGTTGTTTGGAAGTTTATTACCCGGTCTTTCGAAACTTACAGTACATATCCACTTAGTTTGTGATGTCCTGCGTGCATTTTCAATGTTGGTCAAACTGGCTGTTGGACTATTATTTCTAGATTGTGATAAACTTTGTGCCAAATCAGAATATTGTGATACCCTAAGCGATTGTATATGTTCGTGTAATGTTTTTGCAGCAGCCAACGAATTATCATCAATATTGTTGGTTATATTCATATAATTGCAATCGTCTAATGTGTCTGTATTCTCAATTTTCTCACATGGACCGGATGCAGTCGATTCATCACCATGCAATGTATAAATATCTTCACTTATAAACGGTTTCGAACCACGACACATTGTACATTTTATCGATGATGGATAATTTTCGTATGTACAATATTCACATGACCATTTCGTTTCATTTTCACTCATTTTTAAATAAATTTTCCTCTGTTTTTTGATTGAATAACGATTATATGATCAATCCACAAAATGTAGCCAATTTTCTTGATTGTGTCATGAATTAACCATTATTAGTTTTTACGCTTGACGTCGTTATACATCTGTTTGAATTTTCATAGCTATTAGAAATTATCGAGAATTAGAATTAAATATGTGGGAAGTTAAAATTTGTGAAATTGTTTGCAAACAAATAATTTGACATGTTCGGATGATTTTTTTTGTATCAATGTCACCTTAACACGTTCATATTGTTGTACGTGTAGAATGTGGACTGATTTATTAAATTGAATGATAGGAATGTAATTAAATTGTAACATTAAGGACGAATTTATAAATTATAATGCGTACCTGTTTCAAAATGAAAATAAGGTCAATGGAAATTATTCTAACCAGATTGTTTTTATTTATTATATAAAAGGCACGTTATGTATTTTAATTAATTTGCAAATTAATTCAATTAATTGTTTATTTGAATAGTAACCCATTCGATTAAATTAAACTCTTTTATATATTTAATACCTAAAAATTATTTTTGTGACAAAATTTGTCAATTTCTAACTAATATGTCATTGTATTTACGAACGAAATTCCCCCACTTAATGGCGCGCAAATTTCAAAAAAATAAAATAATTATAAAATAAACACATTTTATTACAAAAATTTATAATAAATATAATAGTACAGAATTTCTACGTACTTAAAGTACTCAAAAATTAAAACATTGTTTGGTATTTAATTGATTTTTGATTGATCCCCATTTTCTCTTAATTCTAAGGCAGTGTTTGAAAATTCTTCTACCTGAAAGCAATACAAATAAATACAAAATTCAAAATTTCAAATGAAATTACTAACTTGGTCGTGTTCTTTACATAAAAACCCAAAATACTTCTTATCATAACGTATATTTCCATCGGAATGTTCTGGACAATACGAATTTAAACAATATAAACACGATCTTGTAGTTCGTTTCGTGCAAATATTGCAATTATGTGCTGGACAAATAAATTTATTCACAGGAACATCATCAGAAACATTACAACATTTCAAATGATAGTATCTTTTACATAAATTCTTTGTACATTGAATACAATCTTGATTTTCGCCACAAATAAAGCATGTTGGCATTAATTTAATCGGTTCTATTTTCAAACTAACACGTTTTTTCTTTGTTTTCGTTGGTTTTATGGATTTTTTTATTTCAATTTCTTCCGATTTGATTTTAACACCAATAAAACCCGAACATTTCTTTGCGCCACATTTACAAACCTTCTTCTCTTTACCAATACATTCCAAATTATAATTAAATGTCAATTCAGTACCGGCTGGAATGTCTTCAATAGCAAACAAACCAATTCTAGTATCACCATTTACTGTCCATTTCTGCGTTTCACAATTCGGTTCACAAGAATGATTAATAAATCGTGCCACATTCCCTTTTGGGCCAGCATCCAACATTCTATCCTTATCAATAGTCAAGAAATAGTAATTTTCCACTTTATTTTCGTGCATTATTTGTATACGACGTTGATATTCACGTTCATCGATCATTTCACCAACATATTCAATAATAAATTGTCCACATACTAAATCGACCAACGTTTTCAATCCCCAACCACGACCATGTGTTTTATACGGCACCAAATCTGGGTATTCACGTTTTTCAAAACGTTGATTCTTACATTTCTCACCGCATGGACAAATTTCCGGATTACATTCGGTCATTAACAAACGAT
Source organism: Oryzaephilus surinamensis (assembly GCA_004796505.1). Classification (NCBI taxonomy): domain Eukaryota; kingdom Metazoa; phylum Arthropoda; class Insecta; order Coleoptera; family Silvanidae; genus Oryzaephilus; species Oryzaephilus surinamensis. The sequence continues at coordinate 20,804 of SSSI01007649.1, read as the reverse complement.
TCAAACAATTACTGTACGGTCCACATGGATTCTCATCATTCGGATTACAATCACATGCTGTTGTATTACTAAAATTCATATCGGAATGTTTTACATCACCAACTGGCTTATTATTCTTTATACGAATATATGGTGGTGGTTTTAGTTTTAAACTTATTGTAAACTCGTACGATTTACTAGCTTTAAACTGTTTCCGCAAATAGTATGCACTTGTTGCTTCATTTACAGCATCAATAAAAACTGTATCGACTCGTTTACGATGCGATGCCACCCCTTTATCGCCTTCTTGAAATAAAAACGTTCTACATCTACTAACCCAATAATAGTTGTATGTGCCGAAGAATTTTACCACAAATTCACCATCATTGTGCAATATATTGTTTACGTTTGATGGTATTTCATGTGGAAATGGTATTACAGCTGGCCACCATCTGTATTTACCTAATTTAGCCCAAACAATCTCCCCATACAGTGGAAATCGTCCCGATTCACAATCCTCGCATATAAAACGATCGTCTTCAGTTAAATTGATCGGTAAACAGCTACTGTGGACGCTTGTCGGACAAGTTTCACAACAAACTAAATTTCCACCACGTGAACATAAGAAACACCAAGTTGTGTTTATTGTTGATTGGATTTTTCTCGGTTTCGTTGTTTTATTTTCACCGTAATGACGTGGACAAATGATTTGACTGGTGTTTAGTATTTGTGTACCAGCTGGTATACAATAATCCGATGCATGGTAACTGGCGGGACAACGTAAACAACGGATAAACTTATCCGAACATCGTGAAGCATTTTGGTCGGGATTTTCACTAATACATGTATGACAAACATGGCACGGACATATAAAACTGGTGTCTTTGTCTAAAATTCGGCCACGAAATTGTGTTTGTGGCCATAATTTTAAACATTTCAAATGATAGTATCTTGTGCATGTGTTTAATGAGCATTTAATCTTCTCAAAAATACCACTGAATGAGATTTGTTTATGACAAATAAAGCAATCCGGTTCAAAATTGATTGTGCACATTTTACATTTAAAATCATCAATAATATGTTCTTGTTTTATCGTTATGTCTTCATCAAAATACTCATTGAACGAAGAATCAGCACACACGTGACGTTTTACTTTCTTTTTCCTATTAGTTTTTTGTGTAATTTCGATACAGTCTTCAGTATCCGGATAAAATGTTTGCGATAAACTGTCTTTCATTAATTCACGCATTTTATAATCAATTTGTTCATTAATTGACATATTGTTTAAACTATTTTCTTGTTTAATTTCAACAAAATCACAATCAATTGGTTCTTCTTTTATTTTTAATGTATTTTCTTGTTTATCGCATTCAATGTGATATTGCCAACCACATTTTCCATTACATTTAACAATATTTCTACGTTCCATACATATAACACAAACACGTTCACGTATTTTCTTATAAAATAAATTATTTTTACTATAAAGTTCTGTTAGATATTCCATTGTTGGTGAAATAATCAAATCATCTTCATCTTTTTTTAGTGGTATTTCCTCATTTTCGATTTTCATTTTGAACAATTTCTCATCGTCAATAAAATTTTGATTTAAAACATCATTTTCGATTTCAATTTTGGGTTTTTTCACAAGCTTCTCATCTTGCAACATGCTTGATCGTCTTTTAACTTTTTGCGTACGTTTCAAAAGACTTTCCTCTTTCTTAGCTATATTAATTGCTTCAACAATTGCATCAAATTCCCTTAGGCGTTCTTCTGGCACTAAATTTTTCAATAATTCAACTTCATTCACTGCGTTTGTCCATTTTGGTACTTGTTTGGGTGGTACAGTGAAACCGTCGTTCTTATTCTTCAACAAAACAAGTTATTAAAAACAAAAAAAACAATAATAAATCTATTAAAACTCCATTGATCTCTGGTACAGTGACATGTTGACAAATTTTCGTTAATAAATGCTGACAAAATAAGAAAATAAACTAAAAAAAAATAAGTAATACTTCCAAATTTAAATAAATTTTGTTTTTAATTAAGCGACTGAAAAGAAATACAAATATTCCCAAGTATTTAGTAGCATTCCACATAAAAATAATCAACTTATTATTGTTTACTGTTTATTGTTGTTGAATTTTTTCTTACCATATTAAAATAAAAGTGACTATTCAGCAAATAAGAAAATTTATCAAAAAGCAACGGTACCACTTATCAATTTTTGATTATTACTTTTGTTTTTCGAACTTCTAAATCCTCTTTATTTGTGTACGGTATTAAATTGTGCTGAAATATCCAGGAACGTCGGCCGTTATCACCAAAAAAACGTACGTGATATTGAGTTACAGCTTTATATTTTTTTCTTACAACTAAAAATGTCGATTAAAACAGTCTTTTTATGTTTTTCTAAACTTACTATGTCTTTGGAAAACGTTTCCTTTCGTCTCATTTGAAATAATACACGGCCAAAATGGAAATGTACCAATTCTAGCCCAACATAAATCACCCAAATTGAATTGATCGACTAGAAAAACTTGTTTAAAACCGATTTCTGTGAAGATAAAATGTGCTTTTGTTGCATACCTTCTTTTTTTATTTCTTGTATCGGCAAATCGACCTTTTTTTCTTCCAATGTAGGTGTTTTTTCATCCACAAGTTTATTTTCGCACAAATTATTGTTTTCTGTCTCTAAAATTGAGACGTCTTCTTTTAAATGTGTGTCTAAACTTCTTCGTTTACCCATAATTGATTCATTTTGAATAAATGAATCTTTTTCTTGTATTAATTTTAGCAAATTTTTTTGACTAATCACTTTTGATTTATTTTTTATACCATTTTCAATTTTTATATCGTCTTCATCGACTTTAACAATAACTTCTTCTTTTTCCAATTCACATTCAAACGAATCTGGTTCGCTTTTTGAACCAGACGATGAACGTAAAATGCGTTTTTCTTCTATGTTAGTAAGTTTTCGATGTACATTCTTATTTTTATTATTTAAAGAAGGTCCCGTTGACTGGAAATATAAATTAGCATCGAAACGCCAGGGTACTTTTAGATCGTCTACGTGTGTGTTGTTTGCAATTGGTATCAAATTTTCCAATGAAATTTTTAAACGCTTTAAAGGCGTTCCCATTGTATTCAGTAGCTGTATTTCGCAGCAATTTTGCCACGTTTAATTCCTCTTTTGTGTTAACGTTTTCTTTTAATTTTTTTAACCTAAAAATTGATAATTTTTTTAACATGAAAATAATTTAACATTAAACAATGTTAAATTACTATTTAATAATTGTATGGTTAACCTTATTCCTTAGTTTTTAGATTTTTACAAAAAATAATTCAGTTTTTTGTAGGTACACAAAAAAATTAGGTTAAAATAAAACATTTATAACTAAAATAACTCAAACACTTGTAAATTCAGGTTAAGCTAATTAAAAAATATAGTTTTAACTTTATTAACTATAAAAAGGATAAAAACGTAATAAAAATTATATAAATTGCTGATATTATAGACAAAGCACAGCCAAAACTAAAAGCAGCATTTCGCGCCCTAAATTCCTAAATACCACGTATTGTGTGCTGCATAATTTTGATTATTGTTTAATCAAAGAATAATAAATGAAACCAGGAAGTTAATATTTCTTATATATTATCAGAATTTATTACATCAAAATAAAATTAAAGTTATTGATTTAATGTATAACTCAACAAGGTGGACAGCATCCAGGGCTAGGACAACATGGTCCACCAGGGCAACATGCAGCTAATGGACAATATGGGGCCACAACTGGTACATAAACACAGGCTTGCGGTGTGCATGGAACAGAACAGGGCTCACAAGGGCATGCTTTCGGTTCACAAGGGCATACTTGTAATGGTACACAGAAGGGAGTTGGAGAACACGGTGGACAGCAAGGTGGACATGGTCCACAAGGAGTTGGACAACAATCCATTCTACTTTTTAAATTTGCAAAGAAAAATACTGGAATTTTTTATATATGTAAGTAAAACCGAAAGAACTTTATATTAACGATATTAACTGTAAATTTGTTTACTGATTACTATAGAAAAATAAATAAATAAAAAAAATATAATAAATAAACGAAATAGTCTACTTTGCTCATAGATAAGAATATACTTCTCTCTGCTTTGCTATAAATTTAAATTTTTGCGCCTTGGTAAAATAATTCGTCTTCTTCTTCTTGGTAAAAGTTTGTCAACTTTGCGTTTAAAATCGTTTTATAATCAATTTATTTAAATAATTCCTTAAATAAATGTCTATGAACGGTTCGGGTGATGAACAAAGTGAAGATGGTGAATTGCGACAAAGTCCTATGCATTCAAAACACAAAGAACAACTGGAAAATAGGTAAGTTAACCTCACTTTTGATTGTAATGTTTTTCTTCAAGTTTTTCCACAGTTTTTCAGAGGAAGATGTGGATGCTATGGATGCATTAGATATAAAACCACCACAAGCACGTATTGTGCAACAATCATCGAAAAGTAAACGTCGTGAAGGACATGAACGGTCGCATCATAAACGTTCGGAAAGGCATCGCAGTGAAAGACATTTTCATCGTGAAAAACACCACAGAGACAAGCAGAGTCGATCGACAAAGGATCGAGAACATGAAAAGGAACGTTATTATCGTGACAGTCAAAATTATGAACAATCAAGCTACATGGAAGTCCAATATGTTGAAAGAACTTATCGTGAACGGAAAGAAGAACGAAATCGATACACGGAATCATCAAGAAAACATGAGGAGAAAAAGTATAAGACGTATACAAGAGACGAGAAGCAGAAAGACAGTGGTAGGTACGAAGAGAAACGTGGTGATAAAGAATTACACGATTTAAGACAACGACTATTAAATAAACGTACGATAAAAAGTGATGAAGAATATTTTAGTGAATGTAGTAGTAGTAAAGAGCGACGTTATCGTTTGGCAATGCTCAAAGGTGAAGATAATGAAGACTACGACAAAAATGAGGATATGATACGTGAACGAAGATATATTAAAAAACATGAACAAGTCGATGTGGCATTAGAAGGTGAAGCGGGTGCTTTTGTACGTGAAATAATCGATATAAGTACGGGTGATGAACGTCGTAAAATAAAAGAGGATGACAGTAAATTAACGAAAGAAGAAAAAGCCGAACGCGAGTTACGCAGAGAGAAATTATTGGAAGCTGAACGTGAAATGGCACGTTTAAAAGAACAACGTGAACGTAGACATTTAGAACGGGCGACAAAAAGGAAACACGATGACGAGAATTACCATCACAAACGTACGAAAACAGATGAAAATAATGTCGTAACTGTGTCCGATGATAATTCAGAAAGTGAATTAGAAGAGGAGGAATATAAAGAGAAACAGAGTGAAGAAAGTGATACTTCATCGCAACATACAAATTCACATGAAGAAGATGAAGAGGAAGAGAATAGTGATAAAGAATCGGAGAGAAGTAAAAGTGCAACTCCTGAAAATCAACAATCAGCATCGAATTCACCAGAAAAGGAGGAGAAAATTGATGAGCCAATTGAAAATAAACCAGAATCAGATAAAGAAATGGAAGATGAACATGTTGAGAATAAACTTGATGAGAATTTACCACCATATTATCCTGCAATTCAAGGTTGTCGTTCTGTTGCTGAATTTCAATCGTTGAATCGCATTGAAGAGGGTACATATGGGGTGGTTTATCGTGCTAGGGATAAACGTACAGATGAAATAGTTGCTTTAAAACGTTTAAAAATGGAAAAAGAGAAAGAAGGTTTCCCAATAACGTCGTTACGTGAAATAAATACATTGTTGAAGGGCCAACATCCAAATATTGTAACTGTACGTGAAATTGTCGTTGGTAGTAATATGGATAAAATATATATTGTAATGGATTATGTTGAACACGATTTAAAATCATTAATGGAAACAATGCGACATAAAAAGCAAAATTTTATGCCAGGTGAAATAAAATGTTTATTAAAACAATTATTATTGGCTGTTGCACATTTACATGATAATTGGATATTACATAGAGATTTAAAAACATCAAATTTATTATTATCACATAAAGGTATATTAAAAGTTGGTGATTTTGGTTTGGCACGTGAATATGGATCACCATTAAAATGTTATACACCAATTGTTGTAACATTATGGTATCGTGCACCAGAATTATTATTATGTACAAAAGAATATTCAACACCAATTGATATGTGGTCAGTTGGTTGTATATTTGGCGAATTATTATTAATGAATGCATTATTTCCTGGTAAATCTGAAGTTGATCAATTGAATCGTATATTTAAAGATTTAGGTACACCAAGTGAGAAAATTTGGACTGGTTTTAATCAATTGCCAGCTGTTAAAAAAATGAAATTCACCGATTATCCAGTATCGAATTTACGTTCAAAATTTAATACATTAAGTGAAATTGGTTTAGGTTTATTAATAAAATTTTTAACATATGATCCAAGTAAAAGAGTTTCAGCTGAAGAAGCATTAAAACATAGTTATTTTAATGAGCCACCACTGCCAATTGATCCGGCAATGTTTCCGACATGGCCAGCAAAAAGTGAATTAGGACAGAAACGTGCATTAGCTGCAAGTCCAAAACCCCCATCTGCCGGCGGGGAATTTAAGAAATTAGGGGACGATGCAGACGATGGATATGGTTTTAGGATTGGAATGGGTGTGGATCATAGACGTAGTGGTCCAGGATTTAATTTAAAGTTTTAAATCAAATTCATTTTTGATCACAATGTAATAAAATATGTATTTAAAATCTTTTTAATAAAAATTTCATTATAAATTATTTATAATAAGTTTTCCTGAATGTATTTTGTTGATTCTTTCCATAATTTCTCGTTGTTTTTCTTCATATTCCTCACGATTTGGATATAATTTTTCTATGAGTGCATCAAGGTTTGGATCTGGTCGTAAACAACGTTTGGATATTAATTTTTGTCGACATGTTGGACATTCTTTATTGCCAGCACGTAATGCCGTTGTAATACAATCGAAACAGAAACGATGTAAACATTTTTTTGTTGTCATTGTTTTCTTTAAAATATCCAAACAAATCGGACACGTTAATTCACTGGTTAAACTGTATGTGGACGGTATTTCCATGTCTTCATCGGTGATTGTTTGTTGTGGTTTACGTTGTAATTCATATAAAGAAAGTTCAAAGGAGAAAAATTGATTTGAGGAGCACATTTTCGTTAAACAAGAACTTGAACAAATGTGCCTCATTTGTAAGAAATTCGCTCATTATATATTGTTCGGATACGATTATAATTTCTATTTCTTAGAAAAGAAAAACTTACAAATGAATTGGGGATTAAAGAATAAGTTTTAAAACAAATTCTATTTAGCTATTAGTTAGAAACTAATTAAAAAGCGATAATCTTTCTTGTGGAAAATTGCAATTTGGCAAGTTTTTTAAATGGTTCTAACTTTTTTATTCATGAGTGATTCTTAATGAAACAATTTCCTATTATATTATGTGATTGTCTCTTATTTATTAACCGTATTTTATTAAAACACATAAATAATATATAAACATACAAAAAAGAATATAAAAACAAGTGTTATATAATTATTGTTTGTTTAAAATACAACAATTTCAGATTGTTTCGTATTAATAAGATCGTCATCTAAACTCAATAGGAACATAAATGTAAAAAAGAGAGCTGGAGCACTTAATAGATGCCATATATCGTGTTTGTCATAAAAATTCAACACAATACAGCCCTGATTCCATTGTCTAGATTCAGCCGGTGTTACCTTTATAATTAAATTATGTATTTAAAAAAATTGTCATGAATTATACAGAATTTTAAATTAAACTCACTGTCCATAATGTAGCAGCATCCAAAAAGAATACAGTGGCAGCTGCCCATGTACCAACAGCCAACAAACCGTAAATAATTGCTTCAAAACAAATTTTTTCATGATGTACAATTTTCATGGTTGTATAAAAAATTGCATGAACAATTGCATTGCCCATTAAAAGAGCCAGAAGAAATGTTCCAAAATCGGTTGATTGTGAACTGTATAGAACTAATCCGGCTATAAGCATTGCATAATTCAATAAATTCACAACAAGTAAAACAATAAAACGTGCTTTACGTATTGGTTCAAAAATTTTGAATTTAACACTAACATCATAATAATCGTTTTGTAATTGTTTGAATCCTTCTAGTATGTAACTGAAGAAATAGATTTTGAATGAAAGATAAATGCAGAGCAAAGAATAACATAGAACGAAAATGATCCAAATTGCTAATGTCCCTTTTAGAATTCCTAACATTGCTAGGAAAATGGCAGCTCCAAGAACTGTAAAAGTGGAATAAGCGGTGGCATTGATGTCCGGATGGCGATTTTGGTACAATTTTACCATACAAAGAACTGCCATCACATACATAAAACTGGTATCTATTTTTATAGAAATGGAACAGTTTGTAAATAAAATTAAATAAAAATTTTTCAGCAAAATATACCGAACTGATAATTAGATTGTGATGGACAAATATGATAACATCCTGATAAAATTCCTTCAATAACTAAAGCTACACCCATTGCGTAAAAAAGGCCATAATGGACTGGTATTCCAACATCCTGTAATTTAACTCTTTAATTTTCTTTTATTTTTATATTTTTGTGTTTTAATTACTAAACGTATACGTATTTTCGAATGTCGTATAACTGTTATAATAATAAATAGAAATCCAGTAATAATGTATCCAATATTTGAGTAAATATGATTAAAATCGCTAAAACCAAACGATGGATGTGCGCATAAAAAGTTGTAATAACATAAATCTTGATTACCAGTTAAATTAACCACCTGGAAAGTCAACATTAGATTTGTTATTTAGAATTTTTTTTATAATTACTCTTTGATATGTGACTACTAATTGTACAACTGGTATACTATAAAAAATAGCGATACTCAAAATGTGCCATAAATAATTGAATGATCTTTTTTTATCTTTTTTTGGAAATTTAGCTAAGTAATTCACAGTTGGTAAATTATTTTTTAATAAATTTTCAATTTGCGGTTCAGTTGTTGGACCAGTTTGATCGATTGTATAATATTGTTCGTCATCTAAAAAAATATACTTAAAACATTTTGTTAACTTTGTTGTTAAAACTGTTTACCATTATCTATAATATCGTCTTTATATTTTGAAATTGTACCAAATCTGTTAAACAGAAACATCATTATACCACTTACTATACAAAAAATAAACAAAATAACAATCGTTCCAATACTGGAGTACAAATAATCGGATCTGTTGATGCTGTTTTTAATTTTGAATGTTAAAGTCGATGTACGATTTGTTGTTATCAGTTTTCTAGATGTTGGATTTGGTAAAACTGAATTTAATTCACTACACATGTAATTATCTGGTTTGGCAACAAATACAATAAAAAAGCCGGATTTAAAGTCTTTTTTCTAAAAAAATTCAAAATAAACCAATAGGTATTTTTTTGGATTATATATTTTATTACTCGTATTGTCATGGCTCCTTTCTTATTAATCGTCTGATAATTGCCTTCGTAGGTGATATCCTTATTAGAATCCAAAACGGGGCACTTGAATAGATGTTTTTGATTTGTTTTTCATTAAAATCGATTTTACTTACACTAGCTTCTTGAACAGATACAGTAAGACATATGTCATCTTCAGAATCCACTTCAATGATTACTGTATCAGATGAATTTTCATTAAATGAATAATAATAATAACGTGCCTCACTAGGCGATATTGTAGCATCATATAAAATATCATTTTTGACAAAAAAATCCTGTTCTTCTGTTGCCGTTAGATTAACTTCAATATTTTCTGGTGATATTGTCGACAATGTTATCATGAAACTTTGGGAAATCTTTAATGGGCCACCCCACAACTCTGAAATTGGTTCTTTTTTGGTGTTTCAACATTAAGACTTTTTGTATACCTGATGTTATGTCTCTCATGTCGTCCGGGCACATTGTATGTGAAACTGAATCAAAATACAAAATGTCGCTGTGTGTTGTTGTTTCTAACATGTAAGGCAATTGCCAGGAATTTATTTGAGTTTCTTGTCTTGCAACAATTAAAATCGGTAGGAGCTCTTTTAAATTTTTGGCCGCTGTTTTAATCCGGTATGGATTCATCTGAAAATCAACACTTTTAGATAAATTTACCGATTTTTTTTTAAAAGACTTTGCTACCGTGTTAGTTACGACTGGAAATAAAATTACGTACATTGTAGTCGCATTTATCGTAAATGAATTAGTTTCATCGTATTTAGCGGTTTCATTAATGATATTTAAATTAGATAAACTATTAACTTGTTGTATAATACAGATGATGAACAATTTTAAAAATAAATACATTTTTTTATTTACAGAAGAACAAATGGAAGAAAGTGTAAACGCAACCACTAATTTCTAATAAAACTGAACACTAAAATGATTAATTATTTAAAAAATATAACGTCAATAATTCTTATCTAATCAATTATTTACTTTTGTATTTAATCAGAAAATTGATAGTACATACTGCAATGTTTTTTTTTAAAAAAATTGGTACTGAGAAATATTTGAACACGATTCGGAAAATTGATAAAAACAACTTTATCCGGTAAATGTTGTTGTCTTTGTGGTTTCTAATCAACTATTTGAAATAATGTAGAAGTTTTAGAACAATTACGTGTATTTTATTAATTGTAAAATCTATATTATTAAAAATGTACGTGGCTGTTCAAATTAAGACGATATTATACAATATTTTTTGTAAAACATTTTATTGAACAACGTTTGTACTTTTTCATACATAAATATTTCATATCAGAATTTTTAGAAATATTTCAATTGCAAAATGTCTGGGAATATAAATTAAAACGATTTACAATGTTTTTCTATAGTTTATTGAAGCAGCCCATCGTTTCAACAGTTGAAATTAATTAAAAATAAATAAGATCGTATGCAGATTTACTTTTTATACATACACATATATATATATATATATATATAAATACAAATTAAGTTATTTTTTACCATTTCGATACATTTTTTGTGTATCTTCAGATCCAATAATTGCATTTGTTACTTCTGAATTACGTTTACCTTGTAATGGTAATCTGTATGGTAAAATCGGCATATTATCTTGATTAATTTGATAATCTTTTGATGGACGTAATTGTGATGCTAACCAACTAGCCAATTGATGTGCTCCAGCATTTGAAATCTAAAAAAACACAAATTAATTTATTTAATTTTTATTTGTATCAATTTTCTTGTTATTACATCGTAACGCAAGTCGATATTTTGTGATGGAAATGCATTTACAATAAAAACACACATTAAAAATTGTACAATAATCAGTTTGTTAAACATGTTTTATTATAATAATTAAACAGATTTTATTCGTTTGATACATTTGTGATAAACTGACTATTTATAATACAGGTAAATTTCTTAAATAGTTACGAAAAACCGCCCTCGAATGCATGTTTTCGACATAAATACGATATATATGTATTATTATTGGTGATTGATACGTCAATATTAACTAGGTTTGGAAAATAATTTATGGAAATCTAGGTTTATGTAAAAATTTCTATGTAAAATACGTTTTTCTAATACATTTACCTATTGATAATAAATATACGTATATAAATAAAATATGATATATGTTTTAAAATTGTTGTATATAAACTATAAATAAAACATTTATATATCTCATCTTTTTATAAATAGTAACAGTTTTTGTTTGTTAACACCATAACGTCATTATCATTACGATTTAACTATGTCATAATATACAAGGTGAACGAAAAATTGTTTATATGCAAAATTTTAAGAAGAAAGTCTTAACGGATTTTCGAAAAAAGGTTTTTCTTTAATAATATTCTAAGAAAGATTAGATATCAGAATGAAATTTATCACAAAAACAATTCTAAAATCTTAATTTCTAAGAAATATTTATCTCGAACATGAATGAAGAGCCTTTTTAAAATCAAGTCAGAAATCATCGTAGAAAAAATTCGACTGATGCGATTTTAGAACATCCTGTACATAATTTCGTCTAAATTTATATAGTGTTTATATTTATAAGAAAAGCACACACAAAAACGAATTTAAATTGTTATCGAATTGCAGTTTTTGTTTAACAACAAATAAAATTCAACTGATGAAACAAAATCGATATTCGTAGTACCCGAAATTTGCATATAAATACATAAAATTTTCTCGCGAAAACACCATTTGATGACTAATACTTAATTTTTTGTCGTCAAATTTGAAATTAAAAATAAACTGAAAATTGTTAATAATCTAGTTAAAAATGGGGATTATTTGTGGATCAGAATGCGTGAATCGGCCGTTTTTCTCAGATAGAAACAAGGACGCCATCAGTACAGCCGTCGGGACGTCGCACTCGCATCAGTTGAAAATAAAACGTACGCAAAGAAAAATGTTAAAAGTTTAATCAACCAAAAAAAAGTGATGGCTAGTGAAGTGGACTCGTTTGGACCAAGTCCGAAGATGTCTTCGGATGGTGGTGGTCGTAAACAAGTTGGGTTTGCACGTCCTACCCTCATAATTCCACCCCCGCAACAACAACAACAATTATCTGTACCAATAACGCCCTATAGTGCCAGTATTAAACAAGGAAATGCGGATTTGTATGGTAGAAAAGCCTCGGTTTTTATGTTCGATCAGTTTAATGGCTTGAAAGATTTTACAATGAGTACCGCCAAATCTGGTCTGGGGGTGGGTGAAAAATGTGCCTTTTGGATGTATAATAAAATTAGTAAATTGAGTCGCAAATGGTTCACACATTGTTTTTTATCAATTGTAATTGTTATTTACACAATTGGGGGTGCGCTTGTTTTTGTTGCAATTGAAGGTAAATTTTTTTTTCTTTGAAATAATAAGATTGACATTTTCAGGAAATTATAAATAGATGTGTCTTGTTTTTCATACAATTTGTAACCTGAATTTCTTCCACTTACATAATCGTGTTCAAGAACATGGATTTCATTTCAGATTTAATTAAATGTATATGTTTTTTAATTTTATATAAATATTTTCCACCGCAACATATATTTTTATATTTTGTAATAAAGTTGGAAATATCAGTTTTTTTTTATTCGACACGTTAAATAAACATCATTAAAAACATAACATAATTTCATGAGTTTAATTAAAATTGTAAACAGATGAGTTAATAAAATGTTTTCTATATTTATGAATGTTAATTGATTAATTCAAATTAAGTTTCACTGAATTTTGGAAATTAATTAAAACAACATATTGTTTCCATCATTGAATTAGTATTTATTTTCATCAATTAATTACACATTATCTATATTATGAAAAACTACTTAAATTGTTGTAAATCTTAATTTATTGTCAATGTGAATTGCGTTTATTGTTTTGGCTGTATGCCAAATGTTATTATTTTTATAACAAAGACATTTTTCAGTTTAAAATAAACGGGAAATTTTCGTTTTTTGCTCAACAGGTAATCAAGAAAAGATCGTCGAACGTGATATTAGAAAAGATCGATATGAATTAATTAGGAATTTAAGAAATTTATCAATTTATATGCCAAAAGCAACATCAATTGGTGAATGGGAAGGGGAGGCGGCGAGACAATTAATTGAATTTGAAACGAAAGTTATCGATGCATATCAGAAAAATGCATTAATTGCCGCAAATCGTGGTGATAAATTGTGGACATTTCAGAATGCACTCGTTTATTGCAGCACGATTTATACAACGATTGGTGAGTGATTAGCGGAAGATTAGTGGTTAATTTATATTTAATTTAGCGTAAAACAACCCCCAATAAAATTCAAAGCGAAAACTCTTTGAAATTTTTTGATTGCACATCCATATAAATATTTGCATGAAAATAAATCATAAATAAAAATTTATGTAAACGTTTATAAAACATTTTTATTGAAGGATGACTAATATTGTAAATTTATTGGGAAAATATATAAGTTGTTAATATTTTTTTATTACGAAAATATCTTTTCCAAGTGCATTTTAGCAAAAGATTGCAATTTTGGATACATTTCAAATGATCTAAATATGAAAATAAACTCAAATTTAAAAAAATTCTAATCTAAAATTTGAAACAGGTGAATAAACTATCATATTCTTTTTTTTTTAATATTTAATAATTATTTTTATACCACCACGTACTCTGGGTGTGTGTGTATGTCTAAATTGAAATTTTGACGTAACAAAAATACCGGCTCGGTCCACCATCTGATGAAAATCTAAAATTAGATTTAGTCTAGAAAGTATGAATTCGTTAGAAACATCTAAAGATGACAATAAAAACGAGAATGTTACGGAAAATGTGGATTTATCGAAAATTGAAGCTATGGTAACTGATGAACAAGTGTTAAGTGATACAGTTGCAAGAAGACGTAGAAAATTTACGAAAAAAAGGAGTACAAGTTTGAGTAAAAGAGAACCAACGCCAGTACGAAATGTTGAGGAAAAAATAACAACGAGCGATGATGAAGAAATCACCACGAAATCGTTTAATAATCGTCCGAAAACGCCCGAAAGGCCTCGCAGATTGAAACGTAATAAAGATTTCAGTGAAACCGCATCGGAACCAGGAGGAATCGTTCCAACTAATGGTGTCATCGTTGATGATGGAAAAAAGACAAACAGTTTACCGAGAGTTAAGAAAGAACAACGGAAAAGCTTATCGGATTTGGCACAAACGGAAGTTGTAGCGTTTTTCAACCAAACGAAGAAAAGCATTTCAGCTGCTGCGAATCGTGGACGCGATCGATTTAGGAAGAATACAAAAGAACAGGTGAAACGAAGCCAATCAGCACCGCATCCATTCACTGAAGAGGAACTTATTGAAAGTTTTCGTAAAGCACAACTGTTAGATAATATTGAAATTCAAACACCTGAAATTGTTGAAAAAAAAGAAATCGTTGTACGTAAACGTCCACGTTCTTCAAAAATAATTGAAATTTTAGATCCCAATGTTATAATTAATAGACGAAAACCAAATAACATCGTTGTACCACAATTTAAATTCCGTGATTTTATTAAAATTTTACGTTTATTAACAATAAAAGACATTATAAATTGTTATAAAAATTATCGAAATGATGTTTGGTATGAATATAAAAAAATTCGTATACAATTCAATCGTTGTATGAGCGAATTATTTCTTATAATGATATTTTGTGGTATTGGTGGTATATTATTTAAATTCACGGAGGGTAGTTTTGAAAATTTTTATAAATGCGGTGTAAAACGTGTTAAACGTGATTTTATTGAACAATTGTGGTTGAAAAGTCATAATTTACGTGAAGACGATTGGAAATCGTTGGCTAGAAATAAATTACGTTATTTTGAAGAAGAATTACATGCTGCCCATGAAGCTGGTATGACCAGTTACAGTGGACAGCGTTCATGGAGTTTTCTTAATGGGGTTGTTTATGCTATTACTGTTATTACCAGTATTGGTACAAAATTCGATTTCATTAAAGAAACCACTCTAATACTCATTTTCAAATGGATTTTCTTGCAGGATATGGTCACATGTATCCAACGACGACCACAGGAAGGGCTTTAACAATTGTTTACGCCCTAATTGGCATACCATTATTTCTTATTGCATTGACCGACTTTGGTAAACTATTTACAAGATGTATTAAATTTTTATGGTCGTTTGTACGACGACTATATTATACTGGTAGTTGTAGGAAAGTTCGAAAACAAGCCCATGTTGAAGTATTTAACAAATTTTATAAAAATTGAATCAAATTTTTATTTAAACATTTGTTTTTAAGGATATCTTCAAAGGTGCTCAAATGGTATACGATTTAGCAACATTTCGACGTCCATCAGCTGTTGGAAATGATCCAGAAAATCCGCAAGCACCGAATTCACCATCAATAAACACAATTGGTGATAATACCGATACACCAACAACACCGGCAATATCAAATTTTGAAATTGACGATGATTTCAATTTGCCAATATCAGTGGCATTATTCATATTAGTTGTTTATATGTTTTGTGGTGCATTAATATATTGCATGTGGGAACGTTGGGATTTTTTCGCATCATTTTATTTCGTTTTTATATCAATGTCGACGATTGGTTTCGGTGATTATGTGCCACACCATCCGATTTGTACGATTGTATCCATCGTTTATTTGGTATTTGGTTTGGCTTTAATGTCCATGTGTATTAATGTTGTACAATTGAAATTGAGCGACACATTTAAACAAGCTTCGGCGAAAATTGGCGCCACCATTGGACTGCAAGTGGCTGACGAAGATGGTAGTATTACGACTGTACAACCAGAAAATGTGGAAATTGCACCAGTACATCAAGATAATGTTAGTGATAAAGAGAAAAAGGCCTAATTTGTGATATAATTGAATTTTGTTTGCACTTTTCATGTTTTATATTTCACATTTTCACTGTATTATAATAAATAGTTTATTAAAAAAGTTTTGAAATGTGTTTGTTTTGTTAGTTGTATAATAACGATGAATGAATCCTGTATTATTGAATGAAATGTGGTTTTATAGTGAATCCACGTCGTTTACTATAAGAAACATCTTGCGTTTTTCTGTTTACGATAAAACTAAACAGTTATAATACGTTTAAATTAGTTTCTAGTTGTTACATTGATTTAAATTTAAGTGACTGAGTTGGTTTTTAGTTAAATTTCATATATCTCGAATTTATCTTGTTGCTGAATGCAGGCGTATTTGTAATCTAAATCAATCCAAGGATTTACTACGTGTTATTCGTTCGGTCCAAATCGTTGTATATAAAGCGCGCGTTAGGCATGTTTTTTAAAAACAGCGAGAAATGATTTTAATTTGAAATAGAAATTCTGTAGCTTAGTGCGTGCTGGTTATTTTTGTGTGGCAGTTGCATTATCTTAAAAATATATTAAAAACTTTATATTTGTATTAAAAGAAATAATTACAAGTGCTGATAATAAAATTGAAAATAATGGCTAATAGAATAATTGGTGGCGTTGAAGGGTAAAAACCAGTAATTTATTTTTTAAATTAGTTAAACGCTTATTTTGCGGAAACTTAATTATTTCATTAAAGGATTAAAATAGCAATAAATTGTTTGTTGTTTAACTAGAGAATTCCTTCCTTTTATACAAGAGAAAGTTGTCAATTTGTTGAATTATTTTTTTTCTTTTATACGATAAAAGGAACGATTTAATCTTAATGTTTATTTAAGGATAAAAATAAAATATCAAGGATGTTTGTTTATATATTTTTTTAGAGGTGCAACACATACAAATGTAGTCTTTATGAATCCTGAAGGAAAAATTCTGAGTTCAGCTGCTGGTCCAGGAACGAATCATTATTTAATAGGAATGGATGAATGTCGTCGTCGAATTGCTGATTTAGTTAATAAAGCTAAAGAAAAAGCTGGAATACCTTTAGATACACCGATTCTAGCTTTAGTAAGTGGCTCCTTTATTTATAATTTTCAAACTATAAACACGCAATTAATCAAAAAGTATTTGATAGTGAAAAGGAGAATGTGTGTCAGGTTATCAATAATAATGAGAGCGCAATAATAAATCGAAGGCATCAATAAAAATATTTATATTCAATCATTTTTTTCCTTCTTGTTATTCTACCTGTAGAAAAACTAGTAGAATCTGTTAAATCTAACATTCTGTTTAAATTCCATTCGTTTATAACGCAAATAAACAGTTCATCTTAATTTATTTTTTATGCGATTTTTTTTTTTGGATTAAGTATCGATATATATGTAGGTATTTATCCCAAACAAAATCCATTAATAATAACTTTATAAACTGTTGTTATCTGTTGGGATAAACAACAATTTGTTAATAAAAATGATAACAAATCAAATTGAATTTGTTTAGGGTTTAAGTTTAAGTGGTTGTGAAAAGAAAGATAAGAACGAGGAATTAATAAATGGTTTTCGAATCAATTATCCGAAATTGTGTGAACAATATGCTATTGGAAGTGATACAGATGGATCAGTTGCGGCCACATCAAATCTTGGCGGAGTCACCTGTATAGCTGGTACCGGTTCCAATACATTACTAATCAATCCGGATAGCACTAGGGCCCAATGTGGTGGATGGGGCAATTTACTAGGAGATGAAGGAAGCGGTTCGATACACAAGTCATTTGAAAATATTTCCAAAAATATTTGTTTTTGAAATTTCAGCATTTTGGATAGCACACAAAGCGATCAAATATTGCATTGACGATTTGGATCAATTTTATTCAGCACCATATCCAATTGAAAATGTATGGAATTTAATAAAATCATATTTTAAAGTTGAGAATCAATTCGACTTACTTGATTTGTATTATCCGAATATGGATAAACCGCATGTGGCATCATTGTGTAAAGAATTATCGGAAATTGCGAGAAATGGTGATGAATTGGCCAAATATATTTTCGAAAGAGCTGGTGCCGATTTGGCTAGGAGTATTAATGCAGTTGTACAAAAGGCACAACCACAATTGTTGGGCCGTAAAGGTGGTGTACATGTTTTGTGTGTTGGTTCAGTTTGGTTGAGTTATGATTTATTAGAAAACGGTTTTGTTGGCTATTTAAATGCACATGGTAGTATTAAAGAAATGTCTTTATTAAGATTGCTTACGCAAATGGGCGTTGGGGCCGCTTTGATGGCTTCCGATCATTTAGGATTGGAATTAAAACGAGATTATGAGAAAAATTACAAAGTGTTCCATCATTATGTGAAAGAAAGTAAATGTCTTTTTAAATGAAAGAGGCTGTGATTGAATAATTGGGGCGAAATACTTTATTGTACATGAAAAATTCTATATATATTTTGTTAAGTGTTGTAATCATTTGTTTAAATAAATATGTACTATATTTTACGATTTAAACAATTTGTTTTTCTTCTGTCTGCTCTTTATTTTATGCGTACAAACATTTTACATATTTTTTGTTATTGTCTTTATTTAAATTTTGTAGGCATTTGCTGGTCTTTCAATACAAGAAATCAATTAAATAATAAAAAATACTCATATTTATATTCATTAAAATATTCAATATAATTTCTTTTTACCGAATAACCAGGTGGTGATTAATTTTTGATCATATACAGTCGAGGATATGTTGTTGTTTGTTTATAATTTTGCCGATTTCGATTTACCAACAACAATAAAAACTTTTTGCAACAATATAGTAACATTATTAATAGTTTTATTAAACCATTGCGGTTTATTGGTCCAATATATGAATAAATAATAAACTGGTATTGATGATAGTATCATTAATACACCAATACCAGTTTCATATGGACTTGCCAACATTGGTACAACTGTAATAAAAATTGTCGCTAAAATATAAACAATTGGCCAAGCTAGATTCACTTTTATTGGCCGTTCGATGTCCGGTTGGGTGTAACGAAGCCATGGAAGACACAACACAGCAACACCAATACTTAACTACAAAAAACAGTACATAATTTTATTAGTTTGCGAACAATAAAACCGTATTTACCCAAGTTGCAAATCCAACATAGTTTATTAAAGCATCAATATCGGACACAGTTAAATAAAGCATCGACAATAAAGCCTGAAACGATTTAATAAAAATAAAATTGTCGATTTATTCGCATTTTATTCCATTACCATTGCCAGAACGGATGGTGTTGGTGTTAATTTTTGTGCTTGTATCATTGTTAACAGTTCTGGCATTTGTCCATGACATGCACCCGAATAAAACAAACGTGAAGACGTTAATAATATACCATTTACAGCACCAAATGTTGATAATGCTACAAATACAGGTATTGACCATGCTAATGGACCAAATAATCTATTAGCAAATGTTACAGCTACTGCTTTCGAACCCAGAATCTCCATTGGTGACAATGTGGTGTAGAATGCGACATTTGTTAGAACGTAAACGACT
Source organism: Oryzaephilus surinamensis (assembly GCA_004796505.1). NCBI lineage: Eukaryota > Metazoa > Arthropoda > Insecta > Coleoptera > Silvanidae > Oryzaephilus > Oryzaephilus surinamensis. Next base: position 854 of record SSSI01007649.1, on the reverse strand, counting down.
GTTACGAGCGTACAAGAGATTCCAATGGCCAATGGAAGATTCCTGAAATGTGAACAATTCAATAAAGAAAATGCAAAACGTAATTGGAACGGATTTTACCTTACTGGATCTTTCAGTTCTTCTATAATAAAGTTCAAGTAGTTCCTGAAAAGAAGAGAAATCCATTTTAAATAAAATGGGTAAATTTTGTTCTAGTTTCTAAAGAGAAAATTTCTAATACTGAAATTTTCTTCTTTGATGTAATATTTTATTATTTTATAAAATGGAGTTTAATGTGATTTTGATTGTCTCCTCACCAGCCATTGTAGGCGAACAAGCCGGAATAGAATGATAATGCCAATGATGTAACTTCGCTCTTTGTGTTGATGAATGAAAAGTGCTCCACGTGCCCTGGAATAAGTGCAAATCTGGCTACCTAACTCTTTGTGTATATGTTTCCATTAAAATGGACGTATACTTATAAATACGTACATATATATAATTTTTATAAATACTTATTAAATACACGGTGTTTCAGAATAACCTGGCAATATTTTAAGGGTTTTTTCCTCAGTACATTTTAAGAAAAAAAGTTCATATAAACACTTGTTCGAAATCGCTTAGTTTTTGAATTACAGGGTGTTAAAGTTTTATGAAAAAAAACAAGGTTTTTCTTGAATATTTCAGGAAATAGTAGAGATATTAAAATGAAATTTAACACAAAAATATTATTGTGTTATTAGGCCATATGCATTTGTACCAAATTTGAACGAAAATGACCGTTCCAAACTGTTTTTTAATGATTTGGGTGAAAACACCCCCGGAACTTTTTGTTTTTGCCTATTAATGTACTATTTAAAAGATCTTATTTAATA